>WFAB01002033.1:0-63784 GCA_018977245.1 Lethenteron camtschaticum
GATCCACACAGCAGGGAGGATTCTTTTCCGATAGTGCTTTGCAAAATCGAGTAATATTTAACACGTAGGCTTTCGCAACCAATATCCATAAAATAGGTTTTTGGGGTTAGGTCGCGTAAGGAGTTATCGAGAAATGTTTGTAATGTTTGATGCATGACTCTCAAAAAGACATACAGACAAACCTACCCAATGTGGCTTTGTTGAATGCTCTGGATCGGTTTTCAGAACATGGGGGTGGTGGTTCAGCTCTGCGTGGTTTAACGCTAAGTTTATCATCTTCGTGTCAAAGAGAGCTGCATCCGTTGGAAGGTGTGAATGCATCTACTGTGAGAACTATTTATTTACCACGAATGTTTTGTGTTTTTTTTGTGTGATAACGTAACACACTCAACATGTGCAACGCAAATGTTTACATATTGCCACATGCATCTAGCCATCCAATGTCATACGAATTCCTAGATGGCGAATCGTTTAACGTTCAATTGACAGTGTTAGGGGCAAGCGTTAGGTGTGAGTGCCGTGGTATGGAAAGAGGAGTGGAAATGGAGGTTTTGTGTTGAGGCGATAGTGAAAACTAAAAAGTGCACACACAAGAAATTCGTACAAAAACAAGCATTATTTAGAATTTGTAAAACAAAGATGGAGGGGGTGATGATTTCGGACCCAGGAACGCAACCATAGTTTTCCATTTAGGTCTATTATTTGCCGAACGCGGTTTAGCCCAATGCGCCATTTTCCAGGAACGTAACCCCTGCGCTAGACGAGCTCTGCCTGGTTTAACTGTTAAGAGCTTGGAATTAGCCAAATTAAGTGCAATGTCAGATAACCAAATATAATGTTACGATGTTTGTGTAGTATTGTTTTTATTGATTGAATAATTTCACCTGGATAATCCGTTGAGAAGGAACATCTGTTTGCAAGGGTACCCATGGGACCAGGCTAAGATGACAAACTCATGAGACTACATCCGGATTGTTTGCTAATTGAACACTGAAAATTAAGAGTCACGGGCAGGAGATGACCATGTTTCTAGATGCACGGTTCTGTCACATGTACGTATTCATGTTGAACTGTTTTCACACCGTAATGTAGCCAGACACGGAGGTGCAGTGGAAGAACAACAAACCAAACACGAAAGTCAAAACGTGGATTTGTAGGGTGGACATTGAGTGTTAGGGCTGGGCTTCATGACAGATGATGGGAGTAGAGAGTGGTAGGACAGACCTATGAGAGACGAGATACAAACCTGTTCGTGGGTGGACAATCAGCTGTAGATACCCAATGTCTTGCTTGTTTTGTGGATACACCGAGACCTCACATCGATATCGCCCAGAGTCGTGTGTCTGGATGTCGCTGACGTTGATGGAGGCATCACACTTTGACACATTACCCACCGAGGTGGCCTGTAAAGGCCAGTGGCTGTTGTCTCCCTCGGAGAATTGATAAATCTGTGGTCAATAAAGGTGAAAGCAACACAGATCAAATGCGTTATATTATTTCAGTATAATATTCGTTCAGATAAAACCCGAGAATATTTCGAAATCCTTAATTTCGATCGGATCATTGGGGGTTATTAGTAATAAATCGGCATTTTGCGACCCCCACTGCCACTGTGTAGCATATTATTACGTGCCAGGGACTCTATGAGATGATAGGACAATAGTCTGAGTCCATAATTGGCAATAAGTAACGGCAAAGCGGTTATAAGTGACTCACAGAATTGTGCGCAGTTGCGTATACGGTACACGACTTACCTGAAGGCAAACACCTTCAGCGAGCGCGATGCTGATCACACACGGTTCGAATTCGACCCTCGATCGATGACTGCAGAAGCGCCCGGGGATAAGTCCTTACTAACAACTCCTTATTTACTAACAACTCATCTATCATTTTTCATTGCTGGAGGGGGTGCCCCCCCTACCTGAAAATCCTGGCTCCGCCTCTGGACGTTTCGATCGCAACACAAGCCGTCTTCAACCGCCTGATGAAGACGCTTGTGTTGCGATCGAAACGTCGTGGTTGTTTTATTTTATTATTTAGAGTATATTTTTTATTGTTCTATTTACGTGACTACTGAAAAAACTAAGAATATGAATAGCAAACCTGTTCATCTGCTTTGGTTATTTTAAATGCTCAAGGGTCATATGACCAGGTTTACTAACAAGACTAATCAATTCCACGCTTGTGCTTTCTGCAATTTAGCGGCAAATGGCGCACAGAACGGACAGAGGAGTAACTCACCCTCTCTTCTCGCCCGTCGATGATCCTTAACCACTCCACCAGCGTGTGGGTAACGCCGCTGATTGTACAGCTGTAGGAGCAGGGCAGCAGAAATGTAGTGCCTGCCATGGCGTCCATTTTATCCGGGGTCACAACCGCGAGTTCTAGGGAAACCACACACAACGCCCACATTAGTGTATTTTCTTATCTAATATAAATGTATAAACGCTAAACATTTGTCAGTAACAATGCGTTTAAAAAGTACAGAACAGGCAGACCTCGTCTAACGCGGGGGGTTACGTTCCTGGATAATGCCATGTTGGGCACAACTTTGTTAGACACAAAACAGACCTCGTGGGAAAACTCGGGTTGCCTTGCTGCCTTCGAAATGATCACCCCCTCCCTCTTTGTTTAACTAATATTACAAGATGCCCGCCCTCGTTGTTGTACTAACGGATGCTGAGTCGTTCTCACGTCTTGTGTGTGTGTGTACACTCTTTATCAATTTCAACGCAACACAAAACCCCCGTCTCCATTCTTCATTCACCACGGCACTCACACCCTACGCTCGCCACTAACACTGTCACTTGAACATGTAATGATTCAGCATCTAGACGACTGCATGACTAACGTTCTCAATAACAAGAATCATGCTGTAATGTGTGAACATTTACGTTGTGCTGCTGCTGTGCGTTTTGAGTGCATTACATTATCAAACAAAAAAACACATCCACACGCGCACACAGACATACACGGCAAATACATCATTCTCACAGTCGATTCACACACTCCAACGGACACAGCACTCACGGCACTAACCTTTTATTACATTTCATTTAACTTTCATTTAACTCACTCTGTCAAATCTTGTAACTCAATTTAACCCACTTCCCAATGTGGTATCGACTGCAAACTTGGTATACTTATGTCATACTGATGACAATACAATATTCAATCATAAAAAAATAAGAAATATATTTTTAAACAATCTTTTTTACATGTTATGTTTCGGCTTGGGTCTAATTGTCCACGGTAAACTGACGTTGGCTGTAATTGACCATGGTCCCTTACGTTATGGCAAGCTTCGGTGCCACTTCCTGGAGTAGTAAAGTTCTTCCATTACTAGTACATTTCATAAAAGCGTGTTTAAAAAACGTTTTTTTAAATATTACTTTATGTAGGTACGAAAATGTTAGCGTCATACTGCGTTTCACCGAAATATGACCCCTGTGTTGTGGAAAACAAACCCCATCATCCACAACGTTACAAATGTTATCCCTGTGTCCTGCCACTAATATAAACATTAATTGATTGCTCACAGAGTAGTGCAACGTGTCTTGCTAGAGACAGTCCGCAGAGCGGATATCACAGAGCTGACTCTGAGATTCCTTCAAGCGACCTCTGCTGGTCCACACAGTTGGGAGCAGGACTTTCCCAAATTGCTCTTCCACATAGAACAGCGCTTATCGCGTGACAATCAATCAGATGCGTTCTAATTCTCAGATGTTGAATTTCGTCAATTAAGTGCAGAATTGCAGAAAGGGGGGGGGGGGCTTAGTCCATCAACTCACTCGACTTAGGTCTAGGTGAACTCGCAGGCAAATGTCTGGACTTGACCCCATGCTTCTGAGTGGCGCTAGCTCAGCACTCTGACCTCCGAGTCACCTCCTATGCGACGTTGTTTAAAGACTGCGTAAATGTCGGTGAGGAGCAGTCAAAGGTTGTGATGTTCATTGGTGGTGATGCGATCGTAGCCAGGGGTTGAACCCAGTTCACCGTGGCACTGGGCACATGGCTCTAAAGTGTACATGTTGAGTTCTATATCAGGTCTATAGGATAGATGATAGAGTTGTGGGTGGTAATGTAGTTGTTTGAAGGAAATAACACAAACCTGATGGACTGTTGACATTCAGCTGTAGATACCCAATGTCGTGCTTGTTTTGTGGAAACACCGTGACCTCACAGCGATATCGCCCAGAGTCGTGGGTCTTGATGTCACTGACGGTGATGGAGGCGTCACACTTGGACACATCACCCATCCAGGATGCCTGTAAAGGCCCGCGGCTGCTATTTCCATTGGGGAATTTATAAATCTGTGGTCAACAAAAGCAAGAGCATGCACAGATCAAAGATGTATGTATGTTGTATGTATGTTGTATGTATGTTGTATGTATGTTGTATAAATGTTGAACTTCTTTGGCACAGTACATAGCCAACTGTGCTAATCGGAGGTGCGGGGAGGGCAACAACTAAACACAAACATCAGTTTTAAAGAAACGAGTTTTCAATCTCGATGATGATTTAAAAGTGAGTAGCTCCAGTGGCTTCCTCATATCGGAAGGCATAGCATTCAAGATGGCCGCAGCAGCGCATGTGACACCGCGCGATGCAGTAACCATCTTTGTTTGATGGCCAGCCAAAAGCCGCTGCGGTGATAACCGGAGTTCACCTAGAATGAATAAGAATGTCTTTATCACGTGTTGGATGCCTTTTACCAGAATCAAAATACAAGAGATGTAGAGTTATCACGGTTGGCTAGCAGTGACGTGCGGTGAGGTCAATGGCTGGGGAGGCACTGGCTCGTGTCAGAGCCAGATTCACACACTGAGGGGCGTGGCCTCACTGAGGGGGGCGTGTTAGACACGAGCCTAAATATCTTTACACACAAACGTGAAATAAGTCACCTGGAGTATGGAAGGTAAGGACATGAAATGAAGGAGTCTACAAACATCACATTGGTGACACACTGAGATAGTAACAGGCACGCGCTTATTGCCCGCGCTCCATCCAGTTACTGAGGGGTTGCGTATTCAGAGGGGAGGCTGAGCTCGTCGGTGCCTCACCTCTCGTCTCTTTCTGTATTTGCAGCGGAGCTCCGCAAATTTGCCGATTTTAACGATAAAAATGATTGGAATCGTACACAAATAACATTTATAACACAGATGAGTGGAAAAATCTTAATATTTATTTGATTTGATTATTATTATTTTTACTTTTCGTAACAGCTGTTTTCATTGCAGTATGGCAGGTGAGGCTCTGCCTCCCCTGCCTGCCCTGACCGCACGTCCCTGTTGGCTAGGTATCGTGCCATAGTTCAACATCATGCGAAATAAGCTCAATGTACATACATACACGAGACCTGGATACGAGCTATACATTCGCGGTCATATGTACGATTGTTATCACATCACAATGCCATGTGACGTCATCGCTTTTCATTGAACCTATCTACGTGACTTTACCGAAAGACCCAAGAATATAGTCTACCAGGACATGCATGCTAATTGCATTGTCTACCAAAATGTATATCAATATAACCCTGGGAGAGAGTATTTTGAGACAGGGTTTTGGATCACCCACCCACCCTTCACCACTGGCTACGTATGCATAGAGTCCTAGAAATCAAGAATGAACGTGAGCTAGATACAGATACAGCAGTAGCTGTAGCACACTATAGGGCAGTCCTCAACTTATGAATATAATTAGTTCCTGTGACCCGTTCATGTTGGATGTTCGTAAGTCGATGAATACATATACATGGTTCCAGTGATGTCATTTAAAAAATTAAATATACTCTAATGATCGAGATAAATTACCATTATGTACTATGAATATGGAAAAACTAAATATTAATTGAAAGAATGGGTTAAATCTATTGGACTTTTTTGCCAGTAAGTATGAAAAATAAGATGTTTTTCCCTGTCTAGCAAAAAAACAGGAGGTGTAACGATATTCAAACACAAAATAGATACCTTTTGCAAGGAATCAAGTCTGCATTAACCACACGTATATGTGGCAAAAACATGCAAACAAACATCTCACCTATAAAAGTATTTTTGTCTGTCTGTGTACGCCTATCCTTGCAATGCTTTTAACTGACAAACTATTTTGTTTACGTTTTAACAAAGTACACAAATACAACAAACTAAGCCCCCGGATGAACACTTGGTATTTGTTTTTGCACTTGGTCCAATCTAAACTAAGAAAATCACACTTTGTTACAAAGTACGCTGATCGTAATGATAACTTTGAGCGCGCGCCAAAGCACGCAGATGCATCTGCGCATGCGTGGAACGCGACTCGCGGTTGCCCCTAGCAACGCAAACAAGCTCTCTGAGTGACGACGGGAGGGAGGTTCTTTGCGATAAAAATGCCAAAAAATTCTGAACAGCGCCCACCCCATTGTGAGCAGTTACTTCTATTGAGTCAGATACTACTGTAGAGTCAGCAGATACTACTGTAGAGTCAGTAGATACTACTGTAGAGTCAGTAGATACTACTGTAGAGCCAGTAGTTACTACTGTAGAGTCAGTAGATACTACTGTAGAGTCAGTAGATACTACTGTAGAGTCAGTAGATACTACTGTAGTGTCAGTAAATACTACTGTAGAGTCAGTAGATACTACTGTAGAGCCAGTAGTTATTACTGTAGAGTCAGTAGATACTACTATAGAGTCAGTAGATACTACTGTAGAGTGAGTAGATACTACTGTAGAGTCACTCGATACTACTGTAGAGTCAGTTACTAGTATACAGTCAGTAGATACTACTGTAGAGTCAGTAGATACTACTGTAAAGTCAGTAGATACTACTGTAGTGTCAGTAGATACTACTGTAGTGTCAGTAGATACTACTGTAGAGCCGGTAGATACTACTGTAGAGTCAGTAGATACTACTAGAGTCAGTAGATACTACTGTAGAGTCGGTAGATACTACTAGAGTCAGTAGATACTACTGTAGTGTCAGTAGATACTACTGTAGTGTCAGTAGATACTACTAGAGTCAGTAGATACTACTGTAGTGTCAGTAGATACTACTGTAGTGTCAGTAGATACTACTGTAGTGTCAGTAGATACTACTGTAGTGTCAGTAGATACTACTGTAGTGTCAGTAGATATGACTATAGAGTGAATGTATTAAACTGATTGGCCTACACCAGAGACAGCCTTCTTATGGCCTTGTTTTACTACAGGTTTTAGACCAGAGAACAATGCCAAAAGGTGAACAGTACAAAGACGATGCAAGTGTAGTGAGTTCTCAGGGAGACAGACGACGTAGTTGAGGCACACTCTTTTATTTAACCAAAGGGCGGTAACAATACTTGAAGGGGTAATGGCCCCTTCACCCGTACTCAATGGGAAACACTCCTAGCACTATCCCCTGACTGTCCTATTCCCAGTCTTCCGCTATGAGTGCTAGGGAGGCTATCTGATCCGGCCCTGGTCAAGCACGGATCCCGGCACCCAGCTAACCAGGCCGTGCTCTTACAAGAGCAGCGGTCCTGGAGCTCTTGGGGCCGCGCCACTGGCTTGCCCTGCTCGGCCCTGACAAGGACAGCGAGCCAGGGGAGTCCCAGGGCCTATTCTGCCGGTCTTCAGTCTTCACTGGAATCCTCTCCGAGGGGTGGGGCTATGGGGGATCACAGCGCCCCCATGGCCCCCCAGGGTTAACCGATGCGGACGTGGATGTAGACACCCGTTTGTGGGTGCAGACACCCTTGTGTTTCTGTCCGCCTTTCTCCCCGTAACAACCCCTACACAAGATCAGAGGATTTATAGCTCGGGTTGCAGTTATATCTACGGGACCTTTTTTACCGTTATCAAAGTGTAAAGAAGCTCCGATGAGATGCTCTTGAAGATGAAGGTACGATCTTTGTTTTCGTATGTGTGGGAGGTTTATATCTCCCCTACGAGTACTGCCCCTGTGGAGCCACCAACTCGTCATCGCCCCAGGCAAGCCACCTGCTCTTAATTATCACAACCCGTTCTATTTCTTGAATCCTTAACGTTTCTCTACATTAGTTCCCTTCAAAAGTATGCAAAATAAGAATAGGTTTTACCCTTTCTGGCAATAAAATAGGTCTTCACTAATATTACACTGGGGCACCGTACCCCCTTAGCTCAGTGCACGCAGACCTCGCCAAACATTCCTGGAAAATGCCGAATTGGGCAAAACCGCGTTCAAAAAAGTAACAGACCTCGTGGGAAAGCTTGGGTTATCTTCCTAAGTCCTAAACGATCACCCACTCTTTGATGTAACTAAATCTGCACAATTTCTGCCCTTGTTATTGTACTAACACATGCTGAGTCGCTCTCCATGTCTTGTGTGCCATCATCATCATCATCGCGATCTATGGGCAGATGGCCCGTAAGGTGTCCACTGCACATTCTGTCATTCATTTCCACTTCCCCTCTGTCTTGTCGTGCCAATCTGCTCAAGTAGTGGCCACGTCTTTCTGGCACTAATCTCTTCTCATGTCGTCATCAAGCCATTCTCCGTTAGGTCTTCCTTTCTTTTTGGTTCCTTCCAATTTTCTGAGCGACACACTTTGAATTTCCGTTGTTGTCCATCCTGCAGATGTGTTCAAATAGCGCCAGTTTCCTTCTCATCAATGTGTGGTGGTCAAGGTTGACACCAAGGTTGACACAGGTCACACAGGTCACACAAGCTAGGGGAGAGGTACGTACCGGTCCGGACCGGTCCGGACTGGCAGGGACGAGAGGTGGTTGGAACCGCTCTGAGGGGAGGGGGCTGGCGAGAGCCAGGGCCCCGAGACACCCCCGCCCCTCAGAGAGGGGGATATAAGACGGCTCCCGGAGAGCGGAGGGGTCCATCTCACCAGAAGCTGAAGGAGGTGCGGCCGGAGATCCTGGACCCCAAGCCTCGAGGATGCCGCCCCGCTGGGACTGAGTGGGCTGAGTAGCTGTAGGCTAGGGAAGGAGAGTAATTGAGTAGCTGTTGTCTAGGGAAGGAGAGTAATGAGAATAGAGCTGGAGGCTGTACCTCCCTAGGTTGTGTGGTTGGGCTGTTCCCCCAGTGAGACCGGAGGACTAGTGTTTATTGGAATAAAAACGTGTGGCCTCTACGAAGTTTCTGTCTCTTCAAGAATACTACAAATGCATGCATCATCAGGTTGTCTTCTTGTTGTGTGTGTACACGTTTTGGTTTTCAATGTCGCCTCAACACAAAACCCCGGTCACATTACTCTTCCCATACCACGGCACTCACGATTATGTTGGTCCCAAAAGCCTGCGTGTTAAACTGACTAACCTCTATGGGAAGGATACTTTTCTTCAAACCAGAAAATTGGAGAAACTCGGAATTAAGCGTGTAATGAGAGCGCCATCGCCTGGATTATTCATGGGGCATGTATTTCATTCTACAGCCATACTTATCCACGGTGGGGTTTATATCTGGATGAAAGTTGAGAGGCGGTTCCACCAGGGAGGCTTTGGGGACAATTCTGGAAGGTTCCAGGAGGGGCGTGGCCAGAGGCGGGGCTTAGTCCCGGGAGGGGATTTAAGGGGACACGGAGCAATGCGAAGAGGTCGGTGCTGAAGACTGAAGAGGAGCCCTGCTGCTGCTGCTGCCCCACCATCTCCATCGACCACGTGGCAGCTCGTCCTCCAGCCGCCCAGCCGCTGTTTAGTGCACGGGTCCAAACAGACACACATGACGTCATCCCGGCTGGAGGCAGGAATGACATCAGGGCCGGTTCAGGGATCTGGTGGTTGGGTGAGGTCGTGGCACTCTGAGTGAACCCGGCTGGACACGTGACCTATCAAGGTGGGGGCCGGGGGCCACGGGGGGACCTTGGGTGGACAGGTGGACAGCCGCCGAGCTTTGAGAGGGTTCTAGAAGAGGGGCGTGACCGGGGTGGGGCGTGACCGGGGTGGGGCCCGGACACGCCGACGCTGATATAAGCAGCCTCCTCACGGGGCTCGAGGCTGCCCGTGTGAAGAATGAGGAGAGGATCGTGAAGACGCCTCCTAAGAAGAAGAAGAATCAAGGCTCCAGTTAGCGGACCCGCCAGTAGCCCACGTGGCTGGGTCACGCTAGTGTATCCGAGAGTCTGAGATAGAGAGCGACGGTGTGTGTGTTAGAGCAGGACAGTGGTTACCACCCTATGTTAGTGTAACGAGGTTGTTAATAAACAGTGTTGCCTCCCAAGAAGTGTGTGCGCCTATCTACACTATGATAGAGAGATTTGTGACTCACCCTTTCTTCAAGTCCATCTCTGAACCTGAACCACTCCACCAGCGTGTGGGTAACGCCACTGATTGTACAGGTGTAGGAGCAGGGCAGGAAAATCTTGCTGCCAGCTACGGCGTTCATTTTCTCTGGGGTGACGACCATAAAATCTAGAGAAACAACAACACACAGCGTCCACATTAATACGTCTCGTAGAAAAAATGAGAATAGGTTTTATTCTTTCTGGCAATAAAACACGAGGTGCTTTAAGATGTTCAAACATCGAATAGAAACCTTTTTCAGCAAATTAAGTGTTGCATTGACCACACACAGTTATTGTAGTGAACATGCAAACAGACGTGGCTCTGATAATATTAAATGGCATTGCCATTAATAATGATGTAATTATCGTGTTATATGCATTGTCTTTGAAACTGATTGGCCTACAGCCAGGAGTTGAAGCCAGATATTTTGTATCCTTATAGTGGCAACATGTCATGAGATGCAGATTTCCATTGGATCCCTCAAAGTGCAGCGCGACCTTTCGTGTTAAGAGTATGCCCACAGAAGTAGATATCACAACTACCTCTGACATCCCATTATGTGACCTCTGGTCCATGTGTATGTGTGTGTGTTGAACTTCTTTCACACCATACGTAGCCAACCATGTTAATTGGAGGCGCGAGGAAACGACAACACAAGAAAGCAGTTATAAGAAATGAGTTTGTCAATTCAGATGATTTAAAAGTGCACAGCTCAGTAGCTTCCTAATATCGGAAGGAAGAGCGTTCCAGACGGCCGCAGAAGGGCATCTGAAAGCGCGCGATGCAGTGACTGATGGCGAGCATGTTGTATGTATGTTGAACTTCAAGCAAGCTGACCAGCTTCCGAGTTATTTTGAGCAGCCTCCCGGGCATGCACCAGACGACGCACATTAGCACGGATGTGGTCGGCAATCTAGCCTTAGGTGCGAGCTGTTTAATGCGCAACTGCACGTCGATTGGGGGCAAACCTCCCTATCATACATAAGATAGAATGGCGAGTACCCCGTGGCAGCATGGGGCGTCATTCTATAGGCGGCCAAGACACCAGGTATGTGGAGATCCCAATCAGTCTGTGACTCACACACCTGGTGGCTTAGCATAGAGGTAAGTGTCCTATGTAATCGCTCGTCCATACCGTCAGTCTGGGGGTGATATGGCGAGGTGCGAATTTTGTGTGTCCCTAGCAGGTTGCACACATCCCGCAACAGGGTGGATAAGAAATGTTTCCCTTGGTCGGTCAGCAGGCGTTCGGGAGCACCCTTATCCAGGACGTAGCCCTAGAAAAAGGCCTCCGTAATGGCTGCCGCAGACTGGTTGGGGAGTGGCCAGGCCATGGCCCATCGGATAAAATATTCCACCCCAACCAAAATGTACTTACTACCCGAGGAGTAGCGGGAAACGGACCCAAAATATCCAATGCGACGATCTCATTGACCCGGGAAACCTTCATGGATTGGAGCGGCGGGTAGGACAGCCTAGCAGGTGGTTTCCGCCGTGCACATTCTGTGCAACCTTACACAAGGTCAGCCACATCGTTTGCCATGCCCGGCCAGAAAAATTCCAATTGGATTTTAGCTCGTGTTTTCTGAACACCCAAGTGCAAGAGGCGACTGTGGGCATCCCACACAAGCCGCCCCTGCAGGGAGGTGGGCACCACCATCATGGTGCCTGCTCGCCGAGGTCGCTGTCAGGACTGCAGGTACGTGGCTTGCTTCGTGTCTCCATAGCCAATAGCCACTTCTGACACCAAATGTAGTGGTTCCGGAGACACTTGTAGAGGTAACTTCTTTATTACAATACAACACTCAACAGTCCTTATACACAGTTACAGCCTAGGGACATAGCCTACTCCTAGCGTACCTGACACTGGCTACAGTCTCGGGTCCTCCGGCTACAATTATCCGAGGGGAGGCTACCTGCCTCGACCCAGCCAAGGTGCGGGTCTCGACTCTGGCTTCCTCGGAACTCGCCCTTACAAGGGTGTAGAGCTGGGAGTCCCAGAGTCCCACCACTGGTCCGCACAGCGTCCCGGCCCTTACAAGGACAAGCGGGACGAGGGGTCCAGGGTCCTAAGCTGGCTGGTCTAGGGTCTTGAGCTGCGACTCGACTCGATCGGCCGGGGAGCTGCCCTTTTATCCCCTTGCCCATCAGGGGTGGGGTTGCGTGGGATTGTAGATCCCCCCACAGCCCCCATTGGTGGCGCCAAGGGGCTCAGCTGTCTGGGTTGTCTGGGATCCTAGGGCCTGGCGCCGAGGGCTTAACTGCCTAGGATCCTAGAGCCCCCAGCAGCCCCTCCCCTCTTGGGCTGGCACAGTGGCCCCTCCCCTGGGGGTCCGAGGTACCTGCAGATGGGCCCTGTCCACCGCTGCCGGTAAGTGTGGCCCATCCACGGCACTACATATGTGCTTGCGTGCGGGGATGGGAATCCGTTCCAGCTCGGACCCCGTTTGCTTGCCCTTGGGCGACACCCCCTCAAACAAATATAACCCCTTGTTGTAGCAGCTCTCTCGCTGTGTTCTTCCTGGTTCAGCAGTTCTACTGCTGGTTTAGTTTTGCCTGAGGACGATCGCTTGTGTTGTGATCGAAACGTCGTGATATATTATTTTATTTTTCTACCTACGTAACTTTACCGAAAGAACCGAAGAGTAAGATGATGGTGGTTTTGGTGGTGGTGATGATGATGGTGGTAATGATGATTGTGGTGATGATGGTGGTGATTATGATGGTGGTAATGATGATGGTGGTCATGAAAGTGATGATGACGATGGTGGTTATGATGGTCATGATGGTGGTGGTGGTGATGATAGTGGTGATGATGGTCGTGGTGGTGATGGTGGTGGTGGTGATGATGGTGGTTGTGGTGATGATAGTGGTGGTGACAATGATAGAAATGGTGGTGATGATGATGTTGGTGGTGATGGTTGTGATGATGGTGGTTATGGTCATGATGGCGATGGTGGTGGCTATGAATTCGAGTTGACCACGACCTGCTATTGAACTCACCACGTCGTGTTCTGTTTTGGCGCCGAGCTCCGGACTCCGAGCCATTCCCAACCCCGCGCTGTCAGCGACCACCGTTCCTGCAGATAAATCAGAATCTCAGAATCATCATTTATTTACTTATACTTGAGGAATCCGATGAGCTATGAATCTCTTTTGCAAAGAAGATCCAGTAGGGCCACGGGGTAAGAACGTACACTGATGACGGTCGCATTAGGGGTGCCACGGTGGCGAGGAGATGTTAACTACCTCGCCTGGTATACAGGAGGCCGTGGGTTCGATCCCAGCCCTAACACCACGGTGGATAGGAGATGTTAACTACCCGCCTGGTATACAGGAGGTTGTGGATTTGATCCCAACCCTGACGCCTGTTGTATATTTGGAGTTTGCGTGTTTTCCCCATCGTCTCGTGTATTTTACTCTGGATCCTCCGGTTTTTCCCTCCACATTTAGAATCAACATCACGCGTTTAAAGTATTTGGCTGCTCGACATTTCCACGTGGTGATGATGATGATGATCAGGCACTTCGTTGCGCTATCATTGGTCGCTTCTAATAAAATAACTACACATCTCAGCCTTACCTGGTAGAATAACAATAGTTTAGTTTCGTGTTTAGTTCACATCCAGATCCTTCTGTGGAAGATGCTTTCACGAATGCGTGCAAAGTGGAGAGAGATCGTGTCACCGACTGGCGTAATAATGCACAATGCGTGCGTGTGTTTGATTCAGCACAGAGAGGCATTACTGAGTCTCTGTTGTGCCCCTACGCCCCTCTCGTCAATCCACTGCTGGATGAGCGCCTCGTCACGCCATGGCGGCTCCTGATGGCTATTCTGGTCAATGTAGGTTGATGAAGGCAATCATCATAGCCTGCGCACAGCAATGCCTTGTACTGCCCTGCTCGTTGCTGTATCTATGTACGTATGTTGAACTTTTTTCACACCATACGTAGCCAAGCATGCTAATGTACGTGTTGAATTTCTTTCACACACCACGTAGCCAACCGTGATAATGTACGTGTTGAACTTCGTTCGCACCGTACCACTGGACTGGTTGCGCAGGATTTCTACCTACGTGACTTTACCGAAAGAACCAAAGAGTATAGGCTACACGTGGTGGTGGTGCTGGTGGTGATGATGCTACTTACCAAACAACAATAATAGTAGTATGAATATTGTTGTTGCTTTTGTCGTTCCAAGTGGAGAAGTCGGGGCGATTCCTTCACGAATGGAGGACAGGGATTCTGTAAAATCAACAAGTCACAAACGATTTACAAATTAATTCATCGTTTGTAAGGGTCACATCTCCCCACGGCAAGACCAGGGGACGTGCAATCAGGGGAGGCAGAGCCTCACCTGCCATACTACAATGAAAACAGCTGTTACGAAAAGTAAAAAAAAGAACAATCTAATAAAATAAATATTAAGATTTTTCCACTGATCTGTGTTATAAATGTAATTTCTGTACGATTCCAATCATTTTTATCGTCAAAATCGCCAAATGTTGTGGAGCTCCGCTGCAAATACAGGAAGAGACGAGAGGTGAGGCAGCGACGAGCTCAGCCTCCCCTCTGATTGCGCAACCCCTCAGTAACTGGATGGAGCGCGGGCAATAAGCGCGTGCCTGTTACTATCTCAGTGTGTCACCAATGTAATGTTTGTAGACCCCTTCATTTCATGTCCTCGCCTTCCATACTCCAGGTAACTTATTTCACGTATATGTATAAATATATTTAGGCTCGCTGGTCTCGTCATGAGACTGCAATGAAAAAGCACCAGGGGAGGCAGCTATCACATCTGCCTCACTGAGGGGGACGTGTCTAACACGCCCCCCTCAGTGAGGACACGCCCCTCAGATGGTGGTTAAACCACATTCCTGCGGAGGGAGCTGGTAGGAACGTTGGTTGCTCGGTCAATGGCCAGGGTCAACGGCGGCGTGGTGTATTCCGCAAATATGCCCGACTGTGAGGGCGGGCACAAGCCGGCGTGAGTATCAGAATCAGAAAGGGTTTTATTCGCCATGAAAGTTCGCACAGACAAGGATTTTACTTTGGCAGAAGCTAATGTACGACGTCACAGCCTCTGTGAGTTCATCCAGGCTATTGGTAGCAGTCGTGAACATATCCCAGTCAGTACAGTCCAAGCACGCCCGCAATTCTTCTATAGCCTCACTGGTCCACTGTTTAGATGTCCTCCCAGGAGGTTTACAGAGCTTTAGTTTCTGCCTGTATGCAGGAATCATCAGATGGACCATGGCATGGTCAGAGTGTCCCAGAGCTGCTCTGGGGACGGCGTGGTAGGCTCTACTGACTGTGGTGTAACAGTGATCCTGAGTGATCCCTTCTCTGGTAGGGCATTTAATGAATTGTCTGTATTTGGGGAGTTCGTGGCTGAGATTACCTTTGTTAAAATCGCCGAGTACGATAACCAGCGAATCCGGATTTGTTAGTTCCACACTCAGAATCTGGTCGGCGAGCATGCGTTGGGCCTCTTTAACCTGAGGACCCGGCGGCAAATAAACTCCGACCATAATGAGTGACGCGAACTCGCGAGGCGAGTAGAAAGGTTTACAGTTTATAAAAAATTATTCCAGGTCCGGACAACAATGTCGCAGAATCACTGTGACATCTACACACCAGCCACTATTAATGTAAAAACAAATACCACCGCCCCTCGTCTTGTCAGAGAGTGCTATGTCCCGATCCGATCTTACGAGTTGGAAGCCTGCCAGTTGTAACGCAGTGTCTGGGATTAAATCACACAGCCATGTCTCTGTGAAGCACAAGACAGAAGATGAAACAAAGTCTCTGTTTTTCACCATCAGTAGCTGAAGTTCGTCAATTTTGTTGCACAGTGAACGTACGTTGGAAAAGCTTGGAAGCACTGTCATCTGGTCTAAGGAAAGCTGTCTCGGGTGTGGACCAATCAACTTCAAGGACAGTTCATACATTATCAGAGTTATGTCTTTTGTTTGTATTATGACTGCAGGTATTGCGGTCTATGCAAACATGACTCCTTGTAAAAAGGTGTCAGTTTTGTTGCCAGATAGAAGGGTAAAAAACCAATTATCATATTTTTACTGGCAAATGAGGTTCCATCGTGCTGTTCGGATCGTTTACCCCTCCGGCGGCGTTTCTCTGCTTGAGCAAAGCCGAGCGCGGCTTTGACTAGAATGCCCACTGATTATGCCGCTGGAAGCAGAAAAGTGGGAAATAAATCACAGGGGTTGTTTCCCTGACGTTTAAAAGTTCGTCTCTTGTTAAAACTCCGAAAAACTTGGCAGAACACTGAATTAACAGACAAGACGAGACAAAACAGGGTGCACCAACCTGCCGAGGCTGCCATCATCGGCGCCATCTTCATCATCTTCACCATCACCACGGGATGACCAGCCACTCCCAACCCAGCCCCACCCAGCCCCTCCCTACCATCCTCACAAAGCCCCTCTCCACCATCCCTCCCCACCCACCCTNCCCACCCAGTCCCTCCCCACCCTCCCTCCCTACCCAGCCCTCCCTCCCCACCCAGCCCCTCCCTGCACGACGGACGGACACAATAATCCCTGTGGCTGGTGTAACCAGGAGGTTCCTACCAGTATAAAGGACGTCAATGACAAGGGACAATTCACCTCAATGGGGTCTCAATCTCAGAGCGCAGTCCTCAGCTGGTGAAGGGCAATGCAGCCCTGCGCGCCTCTCTCACCTGCCCGTGTGGTTCTCTCACCTGAGAGGCGTCTCTCTCACCTGCCCGTGTGGTCCTCTCACCTGCCCGTGTGGTTCTCTCACCTGAGAAGCGTCTCTCTCACCTGAGAAGCGTCTCTCTCACCTGCCCGTGTGGTTCTCTCACCTGAGAGGCGTCTCTCTCACCTGCCCGTGTGGTTCTCTCACCTGAGAAGCGCCTCTCTCACCTGCCCGTGTGGTTCTCTCACCTGAGAGGCGCCTCTCTCACCTGCCCGTGTGGTTCTCTCACCTGAGAAGCGTCTCTCTCACCTGCCGTGTGGTTCTCTCACCTGAGAGGCGTCTCTCTCACCTGCCCCTCTCACCTGCCCGTGTGGTTCTCTCACCTGAGAAGCGTCTCTCTCACCTGAGAAGCGTCTCTCTCACCTGCCCGTGTGGTTCTCTCACCTGAGAAGCGCCTCTCTCACCTGCCCGTGTGGTTCTCTCACCTGAGAGGCGTCTCTCTCACCTGCCCGTGTGGTTCTCTCACCTGAGAAGCGCCTCTCTCACCTGCCCGTGTGGTTCTCTCACCTGAGAGGCGCCTCTCTCACCTGCCCGTGTGGTTCTCTCACCTGAGAAGCGTCTCTCTCACCTGCCGGTGTGGTTCTCTCACCTGAGAGGCGTCTCTCTCACCTGCCCGTGTGGTTCTCTCACCTGAGAGGCGCCTCTCTCACCTGCCCGTGTGGTTCTCTCACCTTACAGGTACGCGCCGCGTGAAATACCAAACTCACGACCCCCAGTCTCACTCCTACTCATTCTGTGTTTTGGGCAAGCGCTGTTGGCCTGTAGCGTCCGCAAGGACTGCACCGTGACACACGAGGAAGTGGGTGGCCAAGCACCACGCCCGCCCGCCTTTGTGACTCGCCCAGCGCCCTCGGTGTTCGCTACATACCGCGGGAGGTGCTCATTTGAGGCTGAGTCGACCTCGGGGCAAGCCCGGGACCGGCTCAGATCATCGTCACCCGGGCAGTTGAGCGGGAACTAGCTGCAGGTGAAATGAAACTCGCTGTCACTTCCCCTTCCGCCCACACAAAGTTCAAAGGGTCAACTCGTTTACCTGGGCAAAGGGCCCGTCTATAAATGACGTCACGCACCTAGGGGGGGGGGAAGGTTTGAGAAATGTGACTTCACATCAAAATGCGCAACTTTAAATAAATGTTAATTGAAGAAAATTGTTATAACACTAATTTTGATTAATTTTCGTGATTAACTGTTTGATTATTTCAATTGACTAAGGTCACTTTTATTTATTCCATGAAGGAGCATTCTGCTTCTCCATGGAGAATGGAGAAGCATACGTTTTGTACATTTTTAGAATGATTGTTATTAAACATTTTTATTTTAATGATTCTACCAGCGCTTTTCATTCTGTGAAATTAATATATGATTGTTATAATTGTACTCTCCATTTTGCTTCGTTCTACTACAAAGTTTAAATTTTTTTATAGTTAGAATTAATTTTATTCATTTATAATTATAAGAGAATTTCAATAAAATATTCTGAAACATCTGCAGTTTTAGTTAGACGTTTAATATTTTCAAGTGAATTTCATGCAAAATTTCAGCTTTCCAACGCCTCCTTTTTAATACGTGTTTTCTCCTACAACATCAGAGTGCAGCGCCACATTAAATACGCACTACAATGACAATAGTTTAAAGCGATTTGACGCATGTTTTATTTTTAAAATGTAAATATGGTTTTGGGGGGGGGGCAGAGCTTTGTGACGTCATATTTGGGTCTGACTGTTTGTCAAAGATGGTGATAAGATGATTTGTACTTTCTTATCTGACATATACTATTCTACTTTACCGAGTGTTGACATCCCCAGCGTTTACCAGTGTTGCTTCCTTTTATGCTTATTATCAGCTAACACCGGCCACAACCATGAGCCGATGGCAGAGGTCGCAAGCGGGTACCCGATACCCGTACCCTACCCGATACCCGGCTACCCGTACCCGGCCGGGTACGGGTAGCCGTTTGCGACCCTGGTGCGGCCGGGTACGGGTAGATCGTGAGTCACTGGTGAGTCACCGTTTGTCACTCATTTCCCAACGTCTTGTCTCTTCTCACAATTCAAGTTCCTAGAATCAACCCACCCGCGCCTGCAACGTGGCTTCATCCCAGAGGTCGCAATCAGGTACCCGATACCGGTAGGGTACGGGTAGGATATGGGTACGGTAGGATACGGGTAGGGTACGGGTAGGGTACGGGTATGGGTAGGGTACCCGTTTGTGACCCTGGTGTGGCCGGGTACGGGTAGGCTGTGAGTCACCGGTGAGTTACCGTTTGTCACTCATTTCGGGTAGGGTACGGCCGGGTACGGGACCCATTTGCGACCCTGGTGCAGCCGGGACGGGTAAGGATACCCGTTTGCGACCTGTCTGTTTCAGCCCCGCTCCGAGGACCATCAGGCCAGACCCATTGGCTACCACATTCAGACAAGCCCCTCCCCCTCCCCTCCCCTCCCCCTTAGCTTGTATTTAAGGGCTCGCCTCTTGGATTTTTTCCTCACTTGATACGTAAATTCAGCTGTGACGGTCCCACCTGATGACGGAGACTTGTGTTGCCTCCGAAACGTGGTGATTTTTATTTNTTTTTATTAATTTTAATGTTTTACCTACGTGACTTTACCGAAAAAACCTAAGAATAAGAATGAATTGCAGTGAAAGTTAAAAATTAAAGATTTAAAGCTTTCGTGACTGCAGGATTCATATTATTGGTTCTTTCGGTAAAGTCACGTAGAAGGGAAATAATAAAATAATATAAATATAAAACAATAAAATTCTCACACCTGATGATNATTGCTTTGTTCGTGAAACGTCGTGAGAATTTTATTGTTTTATATTTATATTATTTTATTATTTCCCTTCTACGTGACTTTACCGAAAGAATCAAGAATATATATTTAAGTAGTTTAGTAAAAAGTTAAACTCATCACGAGAGGCCACAGAATCTTTATCTGAGACCAGAAGAATCTGATGAGCTATGAAGCCCTTTTGTGCACAAATGTCCAGTCACGGCACTGGGTCAGAATGTTACAACAACAAACTGAAGATCGGAGTGCAAAGCAGAGGAAAGGTAAACCAATCAATTGAAAAATATCCAAATAAAACTAAACTTTATAGTTGTTTATCTTACCAGGTAGGGTCCACTCAGCTATTAGCTTCTTTTTCAGAAGCGACCACGGCGCACATGTAGTGGTGTTTATTCACGCGGCAACTTCTTTTTTCTCCTGCGTCACTTTAGTCGAAGCATCCACACGGATGCTCACCACGTTTCACCACACTTTTCTCCCTCTCTGCTCCACTAGCCTGCTAGTCCGAGCTTTCTCTCTGGCTCCGCTAGCCTGTTCTCCGCTAGCCTCTTACTGTGTACTCCGCTAGCTTCTCACCGCACGAGCTTCTCACCCCACTAACCTCTCACTGAATCTCTTGCTAGCCTATTCTCCACTAGCCTAACACACTCACACTAAGGGTTCCGCTAGCCTCTCCCCCGTTAGCCTGTTACTACACCCACACCTCCAACCTCGCCCGTGCCCCCAGCGGGGGTTCAGCCAACACCGGCGTGGAGGGCGAGGTCCCGAACTTCTCTTGTATTGACTCTTCACTTCATCTCCAGCCAACTCAACCCCGTTGATTCACACATCCCCTTATATCACCCCTCATTCAGTGTCCTCAGATGGCGCTCGTTAAGCCGGTGTCCTTCCGGCGTCTCCTGCACGTGCTCCCCCCTTATTGCCTCTATCTCTCGCCTTCTTGGCGCCTATTCCGTGTTTACATTTGCAGCCAGCCAATCACTGCCTCTTTCCTTAATTGCTGGCGTCTCTCTGTCTGCTGGCCACACGTTTTGCACCTGCTTGCCCTGACCTGACCTCACTGTTTGCAACCCCGTACATGAATGCAACTGCTGTTTGCAAACCCTGCACGCGTTACGCCACTCCACATACATTGTCAGAGCAAGTTTGCATGCGTATAGACGACTGGATGCACTTGTCTTGAGATGCTTGCTTTATTTAAGCAGCCACGTGCTCACTCAGACAGCCGTGAGTCTCCCACGCATTCCTCTAATATACGGCGCGTGACCACGCCCTAGACAAGCTGACTCCAGTCCCTTATATCACCTGGCCACACCCCTATTCTCGATCGATCCCGTGGCCACCAGTCCATTCACACTGCGAGCTGACTCCCCTGTCATTACCTCCAGTTACCACTAGTCCACTCGCACCGTAGGTTGACTCTACTGTCATTACACGTGTGTAGAGTAATAGCGCTGGCTGCTGACGGATGGTGGTAACTGCAGTGTACGGCACTACACATGTCAGCAGGCGACAGTACACACGGGGTGAAAGATAACTAGGGCAGAGTTCATGGAGGAGTCCATCTGGAAGCTCCGGGAGCCTGCTAGTAGGTTCCAGAAGGAGGGCGCGGCCACGCCGGAGGATAAGAGGGGGAGCCCTGAGCGAGAGCTCGGGGCTGTTGCTGGAAGTGGATCCCCTCGCCGTGCTGTTGTTCGCCACCGTCGTCGCCACCATCTTCACCATCGCTGGGTGCCACTAGCTAGACAGCTGTTCTAGCTAGATAGTGACGCCGACGATAGACGGTAGTGTGTGTAAAATTTATAGTGTACACCCACAGAGGGTGCGTATAGTCGCCATTGTGTACAAGTGTAGTGAGAGAGTGCCACCGAGGAACGACGAAGGGCTGCATAGCCACTGCTGGGCTATTCATAGCCAATCAGAACTAAGTGTTCCATCTGGGCGAAAGGTAATGGGCGGAGCTCGTGGGTACGTTCGGGAAGCGTCCAGGTTCTAGGAGGGGCGTACGCTCCGCCGGGAGCGATATAAGGAGAGGCAGTAGGAGGACTCGGGGTCGGTGTGGCAACCTGGAGTCCGGACTGCATCTCCGCCACCTCGTCACGCCACCGGCCACGTGGCAACCTCTGTCGGTGAAGCAAAACTCTATGCCCGCGCACCGCCAGCCAGCGGCGAGCGAGAGAGAGTGAGCAGAGCCGCGCTGGGATGGAGGACGAGGGGTGCGCGCATTATGGCAGCGGAGCGAGAGAGTGAGACCATCCGGAAAGGGAGTGTGAATACGTAGTTATTAATAGAAAAGACCCAAGTTTCAACCCGTCGTGGAAGTGCTTTATTACACAAGAATAAAATAAGTTGCCTCCCACTATTACTGTCTCCGAACTGCGTAACTACATTTGGTGTCAGAGTATCAGGAGCAAAATTCTTCACGTCAAAGGCAGCTTAAAGGAAGAACCCACCTTTAGTGTCATCGGAGGATGAGGACGGCGAAGATGTTGTCACCCCAACAGCCCCGGAGTCCGGGACCCCGGTCATGTGTCCCGCGGAAATGGCGCCTGCAGAGCAACGGGAGCAGGGCGCCGGTCCCTCCCAGCTGCCTGCCGAGTTGGGGGTGGCTCCGTCGTGCAGCTTGGTGCAGCTGCGGCCGCCGGAGAACCCGTGGCGCAGGGGCTGCAGGTGGTCGGGATGCAGTAGCCGGCCGCCATTTTGCCCGCCGCCAGGGACGCGGTGCGGTTTGGCGGCCGCCATTTTGTCAATGGAGCGGGAGCTGGGTGGCGCCAAAATCGAGTCGCTCCCAGCGGTGTTCACGGGAGTGCCATTCCAGCCAAGGCGGTTGCCTCCCGTCCGCAACTTTGTAGCTACAGGGGGTGACTGGATGGCGTTTCAACGCAGTTTCGAAGCGGCCTTCACTTCAGCGGCGTTCAAGGCCATCCTGGAGACGGATCGGGCGACGCTACCTCGGGCATACGCTCAAATGACCGCCATCTTCGACCCGCCGTCCAACGCCCGCAGGAGGTTTTTGCTGCGGAGGCGGGGGGAGGCCGAGATGTCTCTCGCCTTCCATAGCGTGCTGCTGGCCTTGGGCCAAGCAGCTTTCCCTCACATGGACAAGGCGGCGCTCGACTCCCTGGCGCTGGAGAAGTTGCTGTTGCTGGCGCTGGAATTGAACGTCGCCCTCTCCATCATGGAGGAGGACGACCTGTCATCCCTGAAGGTGGCCCGGTGTATCTAGGCACACGTTAACTTACAGCAGTGGCCCAAGGTGGCTGCTTGCGCGGGAGAGCCTGAGGGACTGGAGGGGCCTGCGATGCGAGCACTGGAGCAGGTGTGTGCATCACTCAACTGGGGCCCATGTGGAAGAGGTGTCAAGGGACGACAGCCAGAGAGGGGGTGGCGAGAGAGGGACCCCCTTCCGGCGTGGAGGTCTGCGACCACCTGCTTCAAGTGCAGTTCTTTTCGACCCTCAATTTGTTATCAGGGTTCTGGCAACTGCCTTTGACGAGAAATCCAGACCTAAGACCGCATTCTGAATGCCCCTAGGGTTATTCAAATTTAACTGCCTCTCTATGGGGCTGCATTCGGCTCCAACCATGTTTCAACGACTAATGGATTTGGTCTTGGCAGGTCCGCAATGGAATTCGTGGGTCATTTACCTGGACGACGTCATTGTGTTCAGACGCACGTTCAAGGAGCATTTCCTGCGATTGCGGTCGATGTTTGTTCAAGTGTGGGCAGGCCAATCTCAAATTCAAACCGCAAAAGTGCCATCTCTTGCAAACATCTGTGCGGTATTTGGGCCATGTCGTTAGTGCATCTGGGATAGCCACGGATCCCGACAGAACGGCGTGCATGCGCACATGGCCAACCCCCAGGTCGGTGGGTGAGGTTCGCAGCTTTTTCAGGTTCACATCGTACTATCGCCGTCTACTGCCGCCGAAAGTAGACTGCTTGTCATGTTGCAAGACGGCCTTGTGGACGCACCTCTTGGCTACCCGGATTTCTCGCTAACGTTCATTTTGGACACAGTTGCCAGCGACACGGGTATAGTGTCTGTGCTGACCCAGGTCGTGAATGGCACGGAAAGAGTTGTTGCATATGGTAGCCGTGTGTTATCCTCCGCGGAACAGCGCTACTGTGTGACGTGCAGGGAACTGTTGGCCATGGTCCATTTCATCCAACAGTAATGGCCATGGAAGGGACAATGTTGTGCGCACAGACCACGTGGCCCTCCAATACTCCTTGCGTGTTGACCAGCCATCTGGCCAGCTTTCTCGCTGGCTGGAAATGCTGCAGGAGTATTCCTTCACTGTGACCCACAGGAAGGATGTGCGGCACTGCACCGCAGATGCGCTGTCCCGCCTGCCGCCGAGTGAGCAGTGCGCGTGTTCTATGGGTGCTGGCAGGTGGCGATCCATCTGCCGCTGAATCTCCACAAGTTGTGGCGGCATCAGGCGACGCAGTACCAGCCGCGGTGGCTATGCCCAGTGATGGCGCGTTGGGTCTCATGCACGCTGAGTGGGGACGGCTGCATACGGAGGACATCTGACTGTTAAATTTGCATTGGACAAGAGGCAGTAAGGCTATCCCAGTGGGGTGTCCCTTATGGCCCTTCACGAAGGACTTTTGATGAGATGGGATGAGGAGCTGCAGCGCTGTTGTACGGTAGTGCCCACAGCCCTGCGGGGTAAGGTCACACGGGTGGTGCATGACAAACTAATGGACCTCAGAGTCCATAAGACGTTAACGCTAAAAGGTATTTCTATTGGCCGGGTATGATGGATGACGTATACCACCTGTTTAAAGGTTAGCTCTGACTGCGCGCACCGGAAACCATCGTCGAGGAAGGCTTAGCCTCCATTACAATCTATCACGGTGTCTCGAATTAACGAGCTAGTCGCACTTGACGTTCTGGGGCCGTTTTCGTCCACCCAGAGGGAAAATAAATCCTCTTGGTCAGAGTGGAATATCTTTCCCGGTGGCTGATGGCATGGCCACTACCGGACCAGTCAGTCGCATCCATTGCAGATGCATTTTTGCACGGCTACGTAATGGATAAGGGTGCTCCTGAAAAACTTCTCAGAGATCAGGGGCGGAATTTCTCTAGACAATTATTCATGGAGGTGTGCGACTCCCTGGGAATTAAAAAAATTAGGACATTGCCTTACCATCCTCAGACATATGGGATGGTAGAATGCCTGCACAGAACTCTAACATCGATGCTCTGCCAGGGGGTCAACGAGGCATAGTCGGATTGGAATTTCCACATCCCCGGTATCCTTGCCACATATAGAATGGCCCCACACGCCTCGACGGAATTCTCCCGTTTTATCTTACATATGGGAGAACGAGCCCCCCATTGGCAGCTCAGAGGGCCGTCATGGCCACGCCCATGCAAGTCACGCTAAGGCAACTGACGGAGGCGTGGGGAGTGACCAAAGGAAATTCGGCCAAGCGGCAGGCCGCAAAAGAGAAGCTCGTAGGGCAGCGTACGTCCGGGCTCCCATGGAAAACTGGGGACAGAGTGTGGCTGCACTGTCCGCAAGTACCCTGGGTACATCCCCTAAATTACACCGGTCATGGCGGGGTCCCTTTGACGTGGTCGAGGTCAAGACACCACAGTGCGTGCGGACACAGGTTGGTCGCCGTCGCTGGTTTGTACACCCGTTACGGTTGAAGCCATTTGTTCAACACCGTGTAGATAGCTCATCTCCAGAGCGGCCAGTGTCTGATGTGTCCCACGAGCCGGGGCAACCGAGCCTGGAAGCTGCGCTTCAGAAGGATTGCATTGTGCCGCCCACAGGATCCCAGCATCTAACGCCCGAGGTGCCTCCTACATCGGCTCCATGTGAAGGAAGGCGTGCGGAAGCCCGGTCGTCATCTACTACTCCCAGGGAGGGGCTGTGCCCTTTAGGCCATTTGTGTGAAATCCCTGCGCCCCCAAGTGCCCAAGATCCCGCTCGTGGTGAGAGACTGGTGTCGAGGACTCCCTCCAAGAGCGCTTCGTTCCGCTGATCAGCCCCTCCCCGTCATGATGTCATGGGTGCCGATGTCGTCCGATGGTGTTGTCGACGCTGCGAGTCGGGTCGCGTGTCCCGGTTGAACTGGGCATGCTCCCCGATGCTTGTGGGTACGGTGTGACCGTGTTCATCGGGCGACTGTCATGCTCCTCTTATCTTCGTGGTTCGTTTTCTTTACGTATTCGTGTCGCAGACGTTCTGCCCTAATCTCCCTTGTTGTTGTGTTGGTGTTTTGCGGATGTTTTCTGCCCTAACTCCCCTGTTGCTGTGATGTTAATGTCAGCCGGGACAGCTGTTTTATTATGACAGTGTTCGGCTGTACACACGTCAGCAGGTGACAGTACACACGGGGGAAAGATAACTAAGAGTAAACTTCATGAAGGTGTCCATCTGGAAGCCCCGGGAACCTGCTGGTAGGTTCCAGAAGGGGGCGTGGCCTAGGCGGAGCGAGGCAACGCCGGGAGGATAAGACGGGGCCCCCAGCAAGAGTTTGGGGCTGTTGCTGGAAGCGGATCCCATCGCCGTGCTGTCGTCTCACCACCGACGCCGTTTTCGCCATCACTGGGCACCGCGAGCCAGGCAGCCTGCCAACTGTTCTAGCTGGATATTGCTGCCAACAGTAGATGGTTCTGTGTGATACGTAGGGTGCACCCACGTAAGGTGCGTGTTGGCTGTGTCGGGTAGTGGCGGGTTTAACGATGACACAACATTTATATATTTACACGATCTAACCCAAAAAACCTCTATTATGGACATTATCAGAATATTGATTGATGCATTATCAGAATATTGATTAATGCATTATTATAATTTTGATTGATGCATTATCACAATATTGATGCATTAATAGATGGAGATGACACACAGCAGGGACAACCAGTCAACAGGGTAAGGGTACCATAAAGCCCGGAGAGGAACAAGAACAGAACCACAGGGAGCAAGGGGCCTCCACTGGACAACGAGATCCACACAAGGGTGGTTAATCATTAGGGGCGGTTAATCATAAGGAAAATAGCAGTCCCGGGATTTTATGAGGATAATTGTTGTTTCAAAATGAAAAAGACATTTATTTTGTTAAAAATATCCAGTGGCCAATCGACCACTCACCATTTTTAAAAGGGGGGACTGTTGTATATATGCCTCGCCCACACAAAGGATATCTCGAGGCTAATTACTCACAAGCTGGCTTGAGAAAGTCATAAAATCTATATATATATAAAATCGTGAATCTGTCTGTCTGTCTGTGTGTCTGTGTGTCGCCGGACCATACGCACTTTCATTGGACGGCGGTTGCCCCTGGCAACGGGTAGCGACGCCTTCGCCGCTTTCATTGGACGGCGGTTGCCCCTGGCAACGAGTAGCGACGCCTTCGCCGCGGGTGGACGCCATTTTTATTCCCGTTAAAAATAGGCGCACGCATTAACACGCGACTCTGAGGTAAATTCATCAAAGTTTCACGTCCTCTTCACTCCCCCCACCACAATGTGTGCAATTACTATTATAGGGTCGGTAGATTATAAAATTATAGCCATTAGACAGTATTATTGTAGCGCGGGGGGGGGAACGGCACCCATACCCAGCGTCAGCCGGGTGGGAAAATCAGGCGAGGCCGGAGGCTCTGCACGGTGCTAGGCCTCGACACCCACCACGCGACTCTGAGGTAAATTCATCAAACTTTCACGTCCTCTTCACTCCCCCGCCACCCCAATGTGTGCAATTACTATTATAGGGTCGATAGATAATACAATTATAGCGATTACACAGTATTATTGTATCGCGGGGGATCGGCGCGCCTCACTAAAACCCTACAACGGATCGGCGCGCCTCACTAAAACCCTACAACGGATCGGCGCGCCTCACTAAAACCCTACAACGGATCGGCACGCCTCACTAAAACCCTACAACAGATCGGCACTCCTCACACAAACCCTACAACGGATCGGCGTGCCTCACTAAAACCCTACAGCGGATCGGCGCGCCTCACACAAATCATACAACGAAAGCGTAACGCATTGTAGTGTCGCGGTTAGCGCGCCACGCTACGAACCCGGCGACCCGAGTTCCATTCCCGCTCACGGCCACCACCGGTGACGATTATTTGAACCGGTCCTGGGCCTCCCCTAGGTCGACTCAGCCTCAAAACGAGTAACTGCTGTGGCATATGAACATCGCCACTGGGGAGACAAAGGCGGCCTAGCGTCGTGGATCCAAGACCCGGGCGAAGCCGGGTAGTAAAGCTAGTAAATTATACAAACGTTGGTTGAAGTCACAACGACGTTGCAATTGTATCAAGAGTAAGTTACCAACGAAAAGTTTGTTTAACCAAATGAGAACTAAAAAGGTGGAGCGAAAGTTGAGTTTGCAAGAGTCTAGGGCGAGATGTTGGACAGCAAAGAGAATGACACAGTTGCACAATAATCGACCATGGTCAATCCACTGCTGGATGAAGGCCTCTCCAAGCCGCTACCACCTCTCACGATTCTGCGGTGTAAACCATCCACGCAGTTCCTGCAGGCAAACTGATTTAATTGCTCCGTCTCTGTGGCGGATGACCCGTCTTAGAACAGTAAAAGCAAACGTTTGAAGGCAAAGTCATCGGCATTCGCATACCAGGCCACACACTGCTGATGAGACTCAGAAACACAAAACCAGCAGAGAGATATTGAAACTACTGCTGCCGGAGGTCAATGGTACAGGAGGGCACGTGGATGAACAGACTCAAATGTGAATTTATTTTTACCCAGTGAAACGGACCAATGTGTACTCTTTGGTTCTTTCGGTAAAGTCATGTAGGTAGAAAAATAAAACAAAATAATATATCACGACGTTTTGATCGCCCGAGGACGACCGCTTGTTTTGCGATCGAAACGTCGTGATATATTTTTTATTTTGTTTATTTTTCTACCTACGTGACTTTACCGAAAGAACCAAAGAGTATGGATTCCTGCAGTCACGAAAGCTTCAAATCAAGATTGACCAATGTGTGTTGATGAAAACAAAGACCGTGCAGAGTTTTTCAGTGTCTACATTTCACTAAATAAAAAAAATACTTTATTCAACAAGAACATTCCATCGACACTGCAACGGCATTCCAACAATATTGCACCACATTAACCGCTCTGCTCAACGGTGACGCATTATTACTACCATGAAACACAAACTTCCCAGAATGGCAAGCACAAAATTCAACAACAATAACATCGTTACTTTAACATATCAGTGTTTATCGATTTGGAAATAGCTTTAGCACATTTAAAACAAGAAACATAACATTGTATATTAAAACATTCAACAGACCCGTTCTTAAAATGTAATTTAAATCAACCTCAAAAACTGTATCCATCCAGTGCCCATTCAACGTTTGCCAATAAAATCTCCGTGCTTCAAGTCCGACTTAAAACGAACTCTGGAGCACAAAAAATATCTCCAAACTGCATGACTTCAGAGAAAGTAAAATCAGCCACTCTGGAAATACACGATCGTAAGTTGCCATCGACTCAACATTCGCCCGACAAAATAATCAATGCATGCTGCGTGGACGTTCTTGAAAGGGAAACGAACACAAAAGTATTGGCACATGGCAGGCAAACCACGGTTGTAGGGGAAGAGATTTATAGCAAAGTTGAACAAAAAAAACATACATGCCGGCTGGAAAGAAGCCCCCTGAACGCCCACGAAGATAAACAGGGATAGATGCACGCTGCATTGCACCGTGAGCTGAGTAGTTAACCTCGTGTCCAATAAACCCTCAGAGCCAGGATGAACGTCCGACTCCAAACGTCATTTATTGAATTTAACGAGGTAAAACTGGTAAGAAAACAGCACCGATACAGCATCGGTTAATACCCAGAAACACCAACACAATGAATGAACACCACAGCATCATAACATTGTCTTAGATAACATGTTTCTCAACAATAGATCCTGGATGGACCAGGCATCTACATTACCACTGAATAGCTATACAAGAGCATAAGCTACTGTGTTACCTAAAGGCACATCGTGTATTCATCACACAGCACCCAAATGTACCGCACTACATATAACACTTAACTGTGGATGATACATTTTGTCATCCTTGCTCTCAAGATCGCAATATAGTTACCTGGGTACAAGTTTGACTCGACTTATTCGATTACAGGTAACAGTCACAACAAGGCAAGTTGCAGGCTTCGTTGTTAACTAGGCCTCGTATTTATCATAACAATTTAACATCATTATAAAGGCATTTACAGCATTATAACGGTCATTCTAACATAACAGCATTGCCAATATTATAAGAACATTAACGAACTTACAGACAATGCTTCTTAAAGTCTCACAATGGACAATTGCAGCTGGCTTCACTGGGATGCAATGTGTGCCGCCATCATGTGTGTAATGGCCGACGCCCGCGTGGTTGAGCAGGAACCTTAAATCGCAACTTCCTGGTCACGTGACCAAACTTAGCACCAAAAAGAGGAAATTCCTGTGTACATACGCCCCACATCTGTCGTGAGGCAAGACACCTGCCGTGAGGCAGAACAGCCGTCATTGTCACCATCACAATGACCCGTGTTTGTTTCTGGGATCTATGTCAAGATTCTGGCCATTAATCCCAAAACAACTCAGCATCGTTGTTGTGGCTTTGAAATCTATGTTGTTGGGTTTTGCTGAAAAACATGGACGAAGACATGTGGGTAAATGGGAAAAATGAGGTTTGGTTCACGGTTCCTAACGCACGATAGAAAGAAAAATCGCGGGCGGCTGAACATCACTGCTCCTCACTCGAGGCTGGAAACACCACGTGACCCGGGACCCGCAATGGGCCACTTGATAGAAGAGACGGGAGACAAGATGGAGACAAGATGGAGACAAAATGGAGACAAGATGTAGATAAGACGGAGACAAGACGGAGACAAGACGGCACCCGTGTGTTCTTCCGCGACAGTAGCGGCATCATCGCGAGCAGTATAGTTACGACGCGTACAGAAATCTCGTGATCAACCGCGAATGGTCCAGTCACAGGGGCGCGATCGGCGAACTCTGTAGCTCAATAGCCTTGGCACGAAACTGCAAAATCGCGATAGCAAAACCCGCGAGAGCGAAGAGTTTGCTGTACTCAAATGTAAAAATACCTTTTCACAGTATATAATTCACCTTTCAGCGTCATATCACGGCACAAGGAATCCACTTGTAATTGTTCTAGAGCGGTGCGACCCCGGTGTGTGAAACAAATGGCTGTGAATGGGACTGGACCCGACTTGTCACAAGAATCCTTCATTCCCTCAATACCTCCACACATCTGGGCCGCAATGCCTCGCACGATTCACCTTGAGACGTTGTCGCACGGCAGCCAAGCAAACGTTTACATTATCGGACAAATGAGGTATGATGGGACACATTTACGCGATGGGTTTTGTTTTGTGCAGTCCATTGGTGACCGGGCTGAGACCATCAAACTCACTGCATTTGAGAGCCCAGTTTAATCACAACCATGTGTCTATCTAAGTCTATGGGTTTCTATAAAGTGTACTGGTCTATATTTCAGTAATGGGTCACTATTAGCCATTGGCTGTCTGTGTGAGTGGTTGGGTCTCCGTGTGAATTTATGTGTCTGTGTCCATTAGTGGGTCTTTATGTGAGCTTTTGGGTCTCTGTTAATATATTATCTCTATGTGAATCTATAGTTCTCTATGTGAATCTATGGGTCTCTGTGTAAACATCCGGGGTCTCTATGCCAGTCATTTGTGAGGCAGCACGACAGTGCACGTTGCAAAATGAACGTAAAGCTACCACGTGTCTGGGAGGCTCAACCGTGACACGTGGTCAGCTGGTTGCCCCTCCCTCCACCACCAGCAACGCCCACATTTATATAGCCACGCCCACACAGTTGAGTCTCGCGTTCTACATCAACATTTTCAGACGGTCCAGACCAAACCAGGACTTTGGTAGCTTTACATTAACCTCACGAGGCATTGCGGTTCAACTTAACATCGCTACGTTGCCGGCGTCTTGATCATTGGCTCTATGAGGGTTAGTTTCTAGCAGTGGTGAGTTGATTGGTACAACTTGCTGCGTTTGTTAAGGTGGCTTGGGACTGGTTGGCTGGACTTCTGGCTTCGTTAGATTGAGGTCTCACTTTCTCCTTCTTCATCGTTTGGCTCATCTCCTTGCTCTGCCGGTGCAACTTGACCTGTTTAATAAAGAGAGGTAAGCGATGAGTGCCTGATGAGGCTAAGTGAGCAGTGTAGGATTGTGCAATACGTGCATAGATACGTGTACAACAACAACAGCCATTCACAACGTGGCAGTGACGTCACAACCGCGCTTGTGCCATGATCGGTGCACTTTGAGGGAGGTTTCGTGATTTGTCAAAGGTTTGCTGGCAGGAGGTTCACGGAACAGACCCAGGTCTCATGGGATGACTGAGATGGCTGGCAGATGCACCACCAGTGCCCCCTACTGTGACAACTTTCTGTGCTTTAGCCGCCTCCTCTGCCCTCCGTTGTTGTTGGAGGGCGACTGCCTCCAGCTGCTCAGCAGCGTCCTTCACAAACCTCATGCGCAGCGGCCGATCTTGGCACCGCTGGTACCGTTCATCAGCAAATCCACTCAGCACACACACACGCGCCCAGTGTGCCACTGAAATATCGCACTAATTCTGGGTGGGTTTCCCCAGTCATTATACATTTTCTAAAACAAAGTTCTATGAAGACCAAACAAGCCTATTTACTACTTGTAATGTTAAATCTTGACATAAATCTTTTGTGACAGCAGTAATTCATATTCTTTGGGTCTTTCGAAAAAGTCACGTAGACAGGTTCAAAGAAAATATTATTTAAAATATAACACTGATCNAAAAAAAAAAACACATTTTTTCTGGCCTGGACTTTTGCAGCTGTTTTAGACTAATTTCAGGGTGCCGATTCCAAATCTGATCTCAGATTTGCTCTATCACATCATTTTTTATTGATTTTACCCGAAATTAACTCTGCCACTTATGATTGCAAGTTGTTGCGAGTCAGTGACTGCTTTAGTGTTAAAATATGGTGCTGTATTTTTAGGATGGTGTGTTAATAATATCATTTTATGTAGATATCCACATTTATTTAATATTTTTCTTCTGCAGTTTTTATTGAAAATGCAATATGATGTGATAGACAAAAACTGATGCCAGATTTGAAATCAGCACCCCAAAATTACCTTTAAACCGCTGGAATACCTTATGCCAGAAAAAGGGTGTTGACCAGTGTAATTTTAATTGTTTTCTTTGAACCTATCTATGTGATTCTAGATTTGAAGCTTTTGTGACTGCAGGGATTCATATTCTTAGGTTTTTTCGGTAAAGTCACGTAGGTAAAAAACATTAAAAGTAAAATAAAATAAAAAATCACGACGTTTCGGAGGCAACACAAGCTTCCGTCTTCAGGTGGTACCGTCACAGCCACGACAGCTGTATCAAGTAAATGAGAGATTTCAGTAGCTACCACTCCGTTTATATAATGGTTGGAGAAGATCGTGGTGCAAGGGGCGCATACTTATTATTAATATGGTAAGGTGAGGCTTAAGACTAAGAATAGACTGCATAACAAAGGCTGAGCCTTTGTTGTGGAGAGGTGCGGTTTGTGACTCAACCTGTGGCAGGGATACCACCACTAAACATGGTAAAACTGTAATAGTTGTCTGTCAAATAAGATTGGCAAATAAGTGTAGTTAAATCTTTTTTGCATGGTTAATCACATCTTTCCAATGATTACTCAGTTTGTAACCATCATCACGGTTGAAATTATGTCTGTGTTTGTATATTTGTATGGCTTCGTGCACAAACCTTTGATGGTAGCCAGGAGGCTTGCAGAGAACCTTGGTCTCGGAAAATACAATTTCATGAGAGCCCACCGAGTTGTAGCAATGATCGGCAACGGCCGAAGAATCAGTTCTGCCGTGTTTCAGATCTGACTTGTGCTCGCGGACACTATCTATGTGACTTTACCGAAAGACCCAATAATAGACTTGCAATGTTGTTTCTTTAAAACATCATATCAGAAAAATTGATCATTCACCAAAACGTAAAAAAGTATTATTGACTCGAACTGCAAGCCCGAATTTAAGCAACTTGTTGAGCACTCTCCTTCTCTTCCCAGACAGTCTGGAGCACCCTTCAAGCATTCCCAACCTCCAAGCAGTGCCAGATTATCCTAGTAGCAAAAGTAGCACATACTATTTATCAGTGTCTTATTATTGTAGTAGCAAATGCTACGGGCCCCGCACTTTTAAGGGCCCCACGCTAAATGCTTTCAAGCTATCAATTCCGGTTCAGTGATTCTGCACTTGCTCTATTACTATAGTATTATATCACCTTCAACGTTTATTAACGACTGGGTGTTTAAGGTTAGCGATTTGTCGTATTATCTGGCTGTATAGCAATTGAAAAAATACAATTACTTTACTGTGCAAGTAAAAAATGTATGTTTGAATATTTACGTGTTTTTTTACGAAAAATGTAGGCCCCTTCTCACATCATATGCTACAGGCCCCACACTAGCCTCATCCATCACTGCCTCCAAGTTGTCTACCCTATCCTGGCCACGCGATTCCTAGCGTCCTGCATGTGCCCCTGGATGCATCAAAACAGGGGGGGGGGGGCTTCATTCCAGCCTCACGCACCCGACTCATGAATCAAAGTCACTTCCCGTGCCATGACAAACTTGCGTGACGAACACAACTGTCCCCCATGATGTAGCCTTGACCAGTCAGTCGAGGCAAGTGCTGCTGGCGAGTAACACCTCGAGAGGGTGATGTGGCCAGCACCACGCCTGGCCGCCTTTGTCTCAGCAGTGCTGGCGTTTACACAACGCAGCGAGGTTAGGGAATTGAACCCAAGTCTCTGGTTCTTAGCGCAGTGCACGCACACAAACACACACAGGAAGAATGACCCTGATGAGAGTGGATCCTGCTTCAAGCCTCTCTCGCTCTCACCTGATCTTGCTCCTCCATCTTGTCCATTTTGGTTTAATTCGTGCGTTTCTTCAACCCTGTTGAGAGAGAAGGGACTTGCGTTGTTCACACATCCCCATCGCCCACCTGCAGCCTGTGTCACTGGCACGGCTGGGAGTCTAACCCATGTCTCACACCTGCCTGGCACCCGCATGGAACCACTGACCACAGCAATCACTGACCCTGATTTGACAGATATCCTTTGGTGAGAGTCCTTTGAGATCATTGTCTCTTGTGATTTATGTATATTTTTTATCCACGTGAGAGCCCATTGAGTTCACCATCTCCTATGACTGACACAGTCTCACATCACCACCCCACCCATATGGAGCCCCTGTCACTGACAGCAGCCACGGCTGGGAGTCTAACTCAGCGGTCCCAGCTGCCAGGTGCTCCCGCAGGCTCCACTGAGCACAGCTCTAAGTCACAGACAGGCAGGGAGCTGGAGTCAAACTCAGGCCCTTGGAGAGGGCCGGCTCAGGGTTTCTGGCGTGGCCATAGTGAGCCGTGTTCTATCACTCACTGTGAGGTTCTGGTGCAAGTGCGGTCGATACTCACGGGCTTCTGTTCTCGTGTCTGACATAGTCTCATCCTCCTCCTCATGCAGTAAAAAACAACTCCAGCAACAGCACCCAGAGCAGCAATGACTACAAGGACGATGCCAGCTGCAGGTGATGAAGCTGGAGCTGGGTTGAGGTTGGTGTGGGTGTTGAGTCTGTCGGTTCTATTAAACACAAACGCAGACGACACAGCAACACGTGAACACCCGAGAGATGCACGCAGTCAACGTCTTCTTCCTCTTCCTGCCATGTCCCCCTCCTCTCGTGCGGTCTCTGCCCTGCAGCTCCTCCTGCTCTGCTCGTTGCTGCCTTAGACCACCTCCGCGTCGACTCCACAGTCACTCAAATCCGCCGCGTTCGCCACTTCTACTCATCTCGCTCTCGGCCTGCCCCTCTGTCTCTGCCCTGGTGTCTCCACGTTCATCGCCCTCGCGGTTGCCCCCTCCTCTACTAAGGCAGCCCCAGCCGTGTGAGCCGACTCCCTCTCTCCGCTAGAATGAGATGAGCACCGCCACTCCCGCCTCCTTCCCCAGCTCTTCAGTTCTCACCGATCCAGTCCTGTGATTGCTGAGATCCATCGCACCATCCTTGTTTCTGTGCTGCACAGCGTCTGCTCCTCCTGGTTGTCAGGAGGAGCAGACGCGCTGTGGCGTTATTGAACGCGCATTCTGGATCTACAGAGTGCACCTAATGAGGCCTGTTTTCCACAACACAGGGGTGATGTTTCAGCCTTTCGCTGCTGAGACTCTCATCTCCTTGTCGAAAAGTAGTGCCGTGAGGGTGCTGCATCCATTGGAAGGTGTGAATTAATCCACTGTAAGAACCATTTAATTACCATGCATGTTTAAGTGTGTGTGTTTTTTCTTGTGACAAAGTAACACACTCGACATGCACAGCGATGCAATGGGAATGTTCACAGTGCCGCAAGCATCTCGCCGTCCATTCATTAAGGACTTTAGATGGCAGCCAAGATGGCGAATCGGCGACAGAGTCGGGGGCAAGCGTGGGGCTGGGAATTCATTGTTAGGTGAGAGTATTGGACGTACACACGCAGGAAATGGAGCGTGACTCAGCATCCCTTAGTCCAAAACAAGGGCAGTAATCTTGTAGAATTAGTAACACAGAGTGAGGGGTGATCATTTCTGGCCCAAGAAGGCAACCCAAGTTTTCCCACAATGTCTATTATCTGTCGAACGCGGTTCTGCTAACACGTCATTTTCTAGGAACGTAACCCCCCGCGTCCGGCGAGGCCTGCCTGTGAATGTTAAATAGTGACGGTACTATAATACCGAGCCTAGAGGGAGGCCATTGTTCATGATTCTCTTGCGACTGTGTTCACCGGCGAGGTGTTCACCCTCGACGCACGGTTCGCCGAGCATCGTGTTCATTAGCTGAACGGTAGAACAGCTTGCGATGAGTTTTGGGGCCAATGTTGGTAGCAGTCAATGACGCCAAATGGAGTCATGGACAGACAGCAGGAGAGGTCAATCATCGCTGTGCCGGTTTCTGTTGACGCCGCAAATCGCCTTGCAGCTCCCACATCGGCACTTGAAGTGAGCTAAGAAGCTCTTTTTTCCGACATCAAAGCATTCCACATTCCACAAGTGGACAACAATCTCATGGGACACAGTGAGAGAGAGAGACAGGATCTCAAGCTGCCATTGGATCCTGTAGACAACTCGGTAAATAGTCTAGTTTCTTACACTACAGGATGTGATATCTGTGAGAAATAACAAAGACCCTTTAAGGCTGTGCCACAGAGTGAATTTTCGTGGTAAATCTGGACAATAAAGAGAGTAGTGTGTGTTAAATAGATCAAGGGAGGACATCATGCACACCTGGTTCATTGTGAACGTTCAGCTGCAGATACCCGATGTCTTGCATGCTTGGCTTGTCGTGTCGATAGATCGTGACCTCACAGCGATATCGTCCAGCGTCGTGGTCTGGATGTCGCTGATTGTGATGGAGGCGTTACACGTGGACTCATCACCAACCCAGGTCACCTGCATCGGCCTGAGGCTTCTCTTTCTGTATATGATCTTATAAACCTTGACAGCAAACGTGAGAACACACCAGGGCATGACTGTGTGTCCACATAATACACGTGCTCATATTCCGAAAACTGACATAATATGTAAATAACATAGAATTATAACAGATACATATATAATACATTTAGGAAATTACTCTTCTTCAGAGTAGAGAGAACAGAGAGAACTTTAGACTATTCTAGTTGAAGATACAACACTATACTGCTGTCTGAAAAACTTTAAAGTTGACAATGGGACCAGAAAAGGAGAGGGGGTGACCTCCATTTAAATAAATTAGCATGAATGGCGTTAATAAAGAACATTTAATCATCACTGTGAGCAGGAGGGTGTAAGTAATAGTGTGCAAGTGTGACAGTGACGCACCTTCTCATCGTGTCCGTCTATGGTCCTGAACCACTCCACCAGGGTGTGTCTAATACCCGTGATGGTGCAGGTGTAAGAGCAGGGCAGGAGAGCCGTGCTGCCTACTGTGGCGTCCTTTGCATCCGGGTGACAACGGCCAGGTCTGTGGACAAACTCACGATGGTCACATGAGCAGTGGGAATGAACCTCTGGAGGAGGAGGAGGTGCTGGTCTCACAACGCAGTGGTGACAATTAGGACAGAGAAAGCGGGCAAATACTTTCCGTTAGAGGTCCCTTCAAGTGGAGCCAAGGTCATGAGATGTTAACTACCTCGCCTGGTAGACAGGGGTCGTGGGTTCGAGCCCGACCCTGACACCTGCTGCTGTATGTTTGGAGTTTGCGTGTTTACTCTCCCGGTGGTCACGTGGATTTTTCTCCGGGTCCTCCGGATTTCCCTGCCATATATAGAAAGATCCGTTTAGAGTATGTGGCTGCGTTAAATGCCCGTATGATAAGCCACTTCGTTAAGCTATCATTTGTCGCGTCTGAAAAAGAGCCATAGACCTCAGTGGGCCTTACCAGGAAAAAAAAATAGTTTAGTTTAAGTGACATTGGAGCAGGAGGATTATTTTCCGATAATACAAAATCGAGTAATGTTAACACGTTGGCATTCGCGACCAATACGTGCAACGCAAATGTTTACATATTGTCGCATGCATCTAGCCGTCCAATGTTACATGAATACCTAGATGGCGAATCGTTTAACGTTCAAGGGACAGTGTTAAGTACGAGTGTTGAGCGTGAGTGCTGTGGTACGGGAAGAGAAGTGGCGGAGGAGGTTTGTGTTGAGGCCATAGTGAAAACTAAAGAGTGCACACACACAAGAAATGGAGAGCCACTCAGCATCCTTTAGTACAAAAACAAGCACCAACATTATTTTGAATTTGTAAAACAAAGAGGAAGGGGGTGATAATTTTGGATCCAGAAACGCAACCATAGTTTTCCAGTTAGGTCTATTATTTGCCAAATGCGGTTTAGCCCAACGCGCCATTTTCCAGGAACATAACCCCTGCGTTTGACGAGCTCTGCCTGGTTTAACTGCAAAGAGTTTGGAATTAGCCAAATTGAGTGCAATGTCAGATAACCAAACAATGTTACGATGTTTGCGTCGTACTGTTTTATTTATTAAATAATTTCACCTGGATAATCCGTTGAGAGGGAACATCTGCTTCGCAAATGTACCCAGGAGACCAGGCTAAGATGACAAACTCATGAGACTTGACATCTGGATTTACAAACAGGTCGCTTTGTTTTGAACCCAAACTCTCTTAGCAGAGCTAGTTCAGAACTCTGACCTCTGAGCCATACGGCAACCTCATGAGCAAAGTTGTTTTAAGGTTGAGTCAATGAAAAGGAGGCCCAAGCCAGGATTGTATGCCAATTGGACACTGAAAGTGAAGAGTCACAGGCAGGAGTTGAACCCAGATGACCATGGTTCTAGGTGCACGGTTCTGTCACATGTACGTATTCATGTTGAACTGTTTTCACACCGTACGTAGCCAGGCACGGAGGTGCGGGGGAAGGACAACAAACCAAACACGAAAGGCAAAACGTGGATTTATAGGATGGATATTGAGTGCTAGGTCTGGGCCACATGACAGATGATGGGAGTAGTGAGTGGTAGGACAGACCTATGATGGACGTGATACAAACCTGTTCGTGGGTGGACAGTCAGCTGTAGATACCCAATGTCTTGCTTGATTTGTGGATACACCGTGACCTCACAGCGATATCGCCCAGAGTCGTGGGTCTGGATGTCACTGACGGTGATGGAGCGTCGCACTTGGACACATCACCCACCCAGGTGGCCTGTAAAGGCCATTGTCTGTTCTCTCCCTCGGAGAAGTGATAAATCTGTGATCAATAAAGGTGAAAGCAACACAGAGATCAAATGCGTTATATTATTTCAGTATAATATTCGTTCAGATAAAACCCGAGAATGATTCGAAATCCTTAATTTCGATCTGATCATTGGGGTTTATTTGTAATAAATCGGCATTTTGCGACCTCCACAGCCACTGTGTAGCATATTATTACGTGCCAGAGACTTTATGAAATGATAGCACAATAGTCTGAGTCCATAATTGTCAATAAGCAACGGAAAAGCGGTTATAAGTGACTCAGAATTGTGCAAAGTTGCGTATACGGAAGGCAAACACCTTCAGCGAGCGCGATGCCGATCACACACGGTTCGAAATCGACCCTCGATCGATGGCTGTAGAAGCGCCCGGGGATAAGTTCTTACTAACAACTCCTCTATCATTTTTCATTGCTGAGGGGTGCCCCCCCTACCTGAAAATCCTGGCTCCGCCTCTGGATGCTTCGATCGCAACACAAGCGGTCTTCAACCGCCTGATGAAGACGCTCGTGTTGCGATCGAAACGTCGTGGTTTTTTATGTTTTTATTGTATTTTCATTTTTTTTTCTATTTACGTGACTACTGAAAAAACTAAGAATATGAATACAAAACCTGTTCATCTGCTTTGGTTATTTTAAATGCTCAAGGTCATGATCAGGTTTACTAACAAACTATCAATTCCACGCCTGTGCTTTCTGCAATTTAGCGGCAAATGGCGCACAGAACAGACAGAGGAGTAACTCACCCTCTCTTCTCGCCCGTCGATGATCCTTAACCACTCCACCAGCGTGTGGGTAACGCCGCTGATTGTACAGGTGTAGGAGCAGGGCAGCAGAAATGTGTGCCTACTATGACGTCCATTTTATCCGGGGTCACAACCACGAGTTCTAGGGAAACCACACACAACGACACATTAGTGTATTTTCTTATCTAATATAAATGTAATAACGCTAAACATTTGTCAGTAACACTGCGTTTTAAAGTACAGAACAGGCAGACCTCGTGAACGCGGGGGTTACGTTCTTGGAAATGCCATGTTGGGCACAACTTTGTTAAACAACAAAACAAACCTCGTGGGAAAACTCGGATGCCTTCGTACCTTCGAAATGATCACCCCTCCCTCTTTGTTTAACTAATACTACAAGATGCCCGCCCTCGTTATTGTACTAACGGATGCAGAGTCGTTCTCACGTCTGTGTGTGTGTGTACACTCTTTGTCCATTTCAACGCAACACAAAACCCCCGTCTCCATTCTTCCCGCACCACGGCACTCAACCCTATGCTCGCCACTAACACTGTCACTTGAACATTAATCATTCACCATCTAGTCGTCTGTATGACTAACGTTCTCAATAACTAGATCATGCGTAATGTTTGAACATTTACGTTGTGCTGCTGCTGTACGTTTTGAGCGCATTACATTATCACACAAAAAACATACCCACACGTACACAGACATACACGGTAAAAACATCGTTCTCACAGTCGATTCACACACTCCAACGGATGCAGCACTCTCACGGCACTACGAAAATGTTAGCATCGTCGAACTGCGTATCACCGAAATATCACCCCCATGTTGTGGAAAGCAAACCCTATCAGCCACAACCGTCTCGCGCCAAAACACGCATTAGATAAAGCTGCGTTGGGCAAGGATTTCTTCAAAAAAAAATTCGTTACTAAATGTTATCCCTGTGTCCCACCACTAATATAAACATTAATTGGGATTGTCACAGAGTAGTGCAACGTGTCTTGCTAGAGAACAGTCCGCAGAGCGGATATCACAGAGCTGACTCTGAGATTCCTTCAAGCGACCTCTGCTGGTCCACGCAGTTGGGAGCAGGACTTTCCCAAATTGCTCTTCCACATGGAACAGCGCTTATCGGTGACAATCAACCATATACGTTTTAATTATCATAGTTTTAATTTCGTCAATTAAGTACAGAATTGCAGAAATGGGGGCTTAGTCAATCAACTCACTCGACTTGAGGACTCGGTTAGCTCAGGCAAATGTCTGGACTTGACCCATGCTTCTGAGTGGCGCTAACTCAGCACTCTGACCTCCGAGTCACCTCCTATGCGACGTTATTTTAAGACTGCGTAAATGTCGATGAGCAGTCAAAGGTTCTGATGTACATTGGTGGTGATGCGATCGTAGCCAAGGGTTGAACCAGTTCCCCATGGCACTGGGCCCATGCTTCTAAAGCTTATATGTTGAGTTCTATATCAGGTCTATAGGATAGATGATAGAGTTGTGGGTCATAATGTAGACGACGTTTGAAGCAAATAACACAAACCTGATGGACTGTTGACATTCAGCTGTAGATACCCAATGTCTTGGATGTTTGTGGAAACACCGTGACCTCACAGCGATATCGCCCAGAGTCGTGGGTCTTGATGTCACTGACGGTGATGGAGGCGTCGCACTTGAACAAATCACCCATCCAGGTGGCGTGTAAAGGCCATTGTCTATCTCCACCGGGGAGTTTATAAATCTGTGGTCAACAAAAGCGAGAGCATGCACAGATCAAAGATGTATGTATGATGTATGTTTGTTGAACTTCTTTGGCACAGTACATAGGCAACTGTGCTAATCGCAGGTGCGGGGAAGGACAACAAACTAAACACAAACATCACTTTTAAGAAACGAGTTTTCAATCTAGATGATGATTTAAAAGTGCGTAGCTCCAGTGGCTTCCTAATATCGGAAGGCAGAGCGTTCAAGATGGCCGCAGCAGCGCATGTGACACTGCGCGATGCGGTGACCATCTTTGTTCGATGGCCAGCCCAAAAGCCGCTGCGAGGATAACCGGAGTTCGCGCCTAGAATGAATAAGAATGTCTTTATCATGTGTTGGACGCCTTTTACGTGAATCACTCTACAGGAGATGGTCAGATGTAGAGTTAGCACGGTTGGCTCGCAGTGACGTCATCCCGGCTGGAGGCAGGAATGACGTCAAGGCGGTTCAGGGATTTGGCGGTTGGGTGAGGTCGTGGCACTCTGAGTGAACCCGGCTGGACACGTGACCTATCAAGGTGGAGGCCGGGGCCCCGGGGGACCTGGGGTGGCCAGGTGGACAGCCGGCCAGCTTTGAGAGGGTTCTCGAAGAGGGGCGTGACCGGGGTGGGGCCCGGACACGCCGACGCTGATATAAGCAGCCTCCTCACGGGGCTCGAGGCTGCCGTGTGAAGAAGGAAGAGGGATCGTGAAGACGCCTCCTAAGAAGAAGAAGAGTCAAGGCTCCAGTTAGCGGACCCGCCAGTAGCCCACGTGGCTGGGTCACTCTAGTGTATCCGAGAGTCTGAGATAGAGAGCGACGGTGTGTGTGTTAGTCAGAGCAGGACAGTGGTTACCACCCTATGTTAGTGTAACGAGGTTGTTAATAAACAGTGTTGCCTCCCAAGAAGTGTGTGCGCCTATCTACACTATGATAGAAAGATTTGTGACTCACCCTTTCTTCAAGTCCATCTCTGACCGTGAACCACTCCACCAGCGTGTGGGTAACGCCACTGATTGTACAGGTGTAGGAGCAGGGCAGGAAATCTTGCTGCCTGCTACGGCGTTCATTTTCTCTGGGGTGACGACCATAAAATCTAGAGAAACAACAACATACAGCGTCCACATTAGTACGTCTCGTAGAAAAAATGAGAATAGGTTTTATTCTTTCTGGCAATAAAACACGAGGTGCTTTAAGATGTTCAAACATCGAATAGAAACCTTTTTCAGCAAATTAAGTGTTGCATTGACCACACACAGTTATTGTAGTGAACATGCAAACAGACGTGGCTCTGATAATATTAAATGGCATTGCCATTTATAATAATGTAATTATTGTGTTATATGCATTGTCTTTGAAACTGATTGGCCTACAGCCAAGAGTTGAAGCCAGATATTTGTATACTTATAGTGGCAACATGTCATGAGATGCAGATTCCATTGGATCCCTCAAATGCAGCGCAACCTTTCGTGTTAAGAGTATGGCCCACAGAAGTAGATATCACACAACTACCTCTGACATCCATGAAGTGACCTCTGGTCCATGTGTATGTGTGTGTGTTGAACTTCTTTCACACCATACGTAGCCAACCGTGCTAATCGGAGGTGCGAGGAAACGACAACAAACTAAACACAAGAAAGTTATAAAGATTTAAAAGTGCACAGCTCAGTAGCTTCCTAATATCGGAAGGAAGAGCGTTCCAGACGGTCGCAGAAGTGCATCTGAAAGCGCGCGATGCAGTGACTGATGGCGAGCATTTATATGTATGTTGAACTTCAAGCAAGCTGACGAGCTTCCGATTTATTTTGAGCAGCCTCCCGGGCATGCACCAGACGACGCACATTGGCACGGATGTGGTCTGCAATCTTAGCCGTAGGTGCGAGCTGTTTAATGCGCAACTGCACGTCGATTGTGGGGCAAGTACCCCGTGGCAGCATGGGGCGTAATTCTATAGGCGGCCAAGACACCAGGTATGTGGAGATCCCAATCAGTCTGTGACTCAGACACCTGGTGGCTTAGCATGGAGGTAAGTGTCCTATGTAATCGCTCGACCATACTGTCAGTCTGGGGGTGATATGGCGAGGTGCGAATTTTGTGTGTCCCTAGCAGGTTGCACACATCCCGCAACAGGGTGGAAGAGAAATGTTTCCCTTGGTCGGTCAGCAGGCGTTCGGGAGCACCCTTATCCAGGACGTAGCCCTGGAAAAAGGCCTCCGTAATGGCTGCCGCAGACTGGTTGGGGAGTGGCCAGGCCATGGCCCATCGGGTAAAATATTCCACCCAACCAAAAGGTACTTATTACCCCGAAGAGTAAAAATATCCAATGCGATGATCTCACTGACCCGGGAAACCTTCATGGATTGGAGCGGCGGGCAAGACGGCCTAGCAGGTGGTTTCCGCCGTGCACATTCTGTGCAACCTTGCACAAGGTCAGCCACATCGTTTGCCATGCCGGGCCAGAAAAATTCCAATTGGACATGGCTAGCGTTTTCTGAACGCCCAAGTGCAAGAGGCGACTGTGGGTATCCCACACAAGCTGTCCCCGCAGGGAGGTGGGCACCACCAATGTGTGGGATTGGGACCCCCATCCCAATGCATGAGGACGCCTTCCCGGATGACATATGATACGGGGCCCCCCTGCCCCTGTGACCCTCGGCATCCCTAGCGCGGCGTCTCAATTTGAGGAGGGAGACGTCTTCCATCTGAAGACGTCCCCAGAGTCGTCCAACCCGAGGCCCAGCAACGCGTCCTGTGGAACTTGCGTGGAGGGAGCCCCGTGGTCCCCGACCCCATCCCGGCCGCGGCCGCAAGGGATGGGGCGGTACCCCGTCAGGCTACCTACAACGCCCCGCACCCAAAAACAAGCACAGCGCCCATTGGTCGGCAGTCACGACAACCCGTCGGCGTTGTCATGTCGGATCCCCTTGTGGTAAATGACAGTGAACGCAAAGTCCTGGAGGATCTCAAGCCAACGCGAGAGCTGTCCAGATGGTTGGTCCACTCGCAGGGCGTATTGTAGCGCCGCGTGGTCGGAGCGTACTGTGAAATGCCTGCCATACAGGTAGGGTCTGTACTGCTTTATGAAAAAAACGATAGCAAGCAATTCGCGGTGCGTCACGCAGTAACGTTGCTCTGCGGGCGACAGCACCTGCTGCCATAGGTGACGACGCGCTCCACTCCATTGACAATTTGCGACAGCACCCCTCCAATTCCGGTGTTGCTGGCGTCTGTATACAGAATGAACGGAGTGGTAAAATCTGGATAAGACAAGGTAGGAGCATCGACCAGTGCTTGTCGGATAGCATTGAACGAGGCCTGTTCTAACTATCCCCAATGGAATTTTACGCCTTTTGCCGTTAATGCGTGAGGGGCTTCGCGATGGATGCGAATCCTGCAACAAATCGGTGATATTATGAGGCGAAGCCGATAAAACTCCGCACCTCCCAACAGAGGTGGGAGTCGGTCATGAGCACACGCAATTTGTCTTTTCCGGTCAGTGGCAATGCCCGAGCGGCTGACAATATGGCCCAAGTAACGAACCGAATCCCGCATGAGGTGGCACTTTGCGGTTTGAATTTGAGGTTAGCCGCCCGCATTTTAAGGAAAACTGCCTTCAACCGCGTGAGGTGTTCATCAAAAGTTTTGCTAAACACGATGACATCGTCGAGGTAGATTAGGCAAGAATCCCACTGGAGCCCAGCGAGGACCAGCTCCATCAGGCGCTGGAACGTCGCCGGGCCGAGTGAAGACCCATAGGAAGCCTGTTGAATTGGAACAGTCCCTGCGGCGTGCGAAAAGCCGTCTTTGGTTTGGATGCATCATCAAGGGGCAGCTGCCAAAACCCTGAGAGGAGATCCAGGGTGGAGAAGTAGTGCGCACCTGCTAAGGCATCGAGCGACTCGTCTATCCTGGGAAGCGGTAGGCGTCGGCCACAAAAATCTTATTAAGTTTCCTGAAGTCAACACAAAAGCGGAGGCTCCCGTCATGCTTCTTAACAAGAACGATCGGCGCCCCTCATGGGCTATTTGATGGCGCAATGACGTCGGCCGCCAACATAATTTAGTACAGCCAATGTCGAATTTGCCTTGACTGAAAACGTCGGAGAAATTGCTCAGCAGCGTACGTAATTTAGCATGCTGTAATGGTGACAAATCAGCAGAACTGGAGCAAAGCGCGTCGAGCCATCCTGCGTCAAGACCCGGCTTGGTAACAGGAGGGGACTCGTCCGCTACGTGACCCACGATCACATCCCCTGACGGGGCTGGCGTTGCGTGAGCAAGCACCATTCCCTGAGGGATAACGGCCGTTTCCAATCCCGCATTCAGGACCTGGATAAAGGGCTCGCGGTCGCTTCGTACGAGCATTTGTGCACACACGAGGTCCGACACCCGCTCAGTCGAACGTGAAGGCCGATTACAGCACCCCCCATGAACGCGTCATAGTCAAGAGGTTTCTGTAGCCGGAGGGGAACCAACATCTGAGACCCGGAGGAATGTGAATTGTACAGGCCTCCAACGCCTGCACCGTCGTAGATGCGGAGTGCAACAGAGTGGGTGTGGGCAGGAAGGCCGTGCGTCGGCCAGAGGGGAGCTCAATACAGCCTTTGTTAATGAGAATCTTAATGGGCATCTTCCCCAAGAAATCTGTTCCGAGGAGGCACGGAACGGCGAGGGTTGAAGAGACCAAAATGAGCCCAACTAATTGGACGTCAGCAATGCAGATCTGGGCGTTGATCCGTCCCGTGATGCCCAACGAACCCCCATTTGCGGCAAAGCATGGCACATCAACTGGCTGCAAGGGTCGGCATGTATCGGGTAGAATGTTATAAATTATGTCCGAAATGATGGTCGCCGACGCACCCGTGTCGACCAACATACGAACATCGACCCCGTCGCGTCGGGGGACCCTGCAGCCGGACGCCACATGGCCCGAAGGCCGCAGTTGTGGCAGACGATGGATGCGCCGTCCTGGCGTGAGGTCGGCCGGTCCCGCTGGTGGTAGTCGCGCTGGGATCGGTGGTCAGACGTGAATCCGTGACCTCCCATTGCCGCGAAGGCCTTGCGAGGCCACTAATCCATGTCATGGCCCTGGCCTCAGGTTGGGCCGTGCAGGCGGCAACGGTCGCGTCCCCCAGGAACTGCAGATGTGCTTGGATGCACCTGGCAGCGCGTATCGATGTGAAGTCGTCGTCGTCGCTGCTGGCATGGCAACTCGAAGTTCGCGGGCCCAGCTGAGGAGCTTCTGCAGCACCAATGAATCCATGCGAGCGTAGGCAACCCCGCCATGGCCAGCAGCGCGCTGCGGTACCCCAGCGCCGACTCTGAGGCCTTCTTCTTCCTGGCATCGAAGCGGTGACGTGCTTCGGACAGGGGTCCATAAATCAGCCGCATCTGATGAAGGGCGTCCGTCAGCGTGGCTCGCTTCTGCCGTGGCACCCAAAGGATTGCGGCCAGTGCGTCGTCGTCCAGCATGGCCGGGAGGGTGTGGAACGCCTCAGCCACGGCCAACCGGACGTCTCTATATGAGAGACGAACCGGCGTTCGAACGCCGCCCACTCGCCTCCAGCTGCAGAAAACGCCTTGAGTTCCGGCAGGCGTTGCTGGACGTGAGTCCCGTGTTTGTTGCCTGGCGACCCGGCTGAAGCTGGCTCTGCGTTCTCAGTGCTGGCCGAGTTGTCTGTCGGCGGTGAGGGTCGCAACGCTGATGACGCGGCGCTGTTTGGTTGGACGGCGCTGGCCCGGAAGTGACGTCGCTCCCAGCAGCCACTGCGCCCCGGCGGAAGTATCCCCCACATTTGTGGCAGGAACGGCGGTGGCGTCCACCATTTTCGTGGCGTGCTCGGGCGGGTGCTGCGCCGTTTCTCTCCCTCCGCCATTGCCTGTGAGCGACGCATGTTGTCCAGGATGGAGATGGTGGCGTGGAGCAGCTCTGTGAGATGAAGCAGAGTTTCCTCCATTGCTGCTCCCGACGCTGGTGGAGGGACGGCCGGTGGAGCGGATGGCTGCTCAGCCGCGGTGCGGCGTCAATCTCGGCCCGAGTTGGCTGCCCCGTTGGTGCCTGCTCGCCGAGGTCGCTGTCAGGACTGCAGGTACGTGGCTTGCTTCGTGTCTCCATAGCCAATAGCCACTTCTGACACCAAATGTAGTGGTTCTGGAGACACTTGTAGAGGTAACTTCTTTATTACAATACAACACTCCAACAGTCCTTATACACAGTTACAGCCTAGGGACACAGCCTACACAGCCTAGATACACTACTCTAGCTACGCTCTGGGTCCTCCGGCTACAATTACCCTAGGGGAGGCTACCTGACCTGACCCAGCCAAGGTGCGGGTCTCGACTCTGGCATCCTCGAACTCGCCCTTACAAGGACGTAGAGCCGGGAGTCCCAGAGTCCCACCACTGGCCCGCACAGCGTCCCGGCCCTTACAAGCGGGACGAGGGGGTCCAGGGTCCTAAGCTGGCTGGTCTTGGTCTTGAGCTGCGACTCGACTCAATCGGCTGGGGAGCTGCCCTTTTATCCCTCTTGCCCATCGAGGGTGGCGTTGCGTGGGATCCTAGATCCCCCGCAGCACCCCATTGGTGGCACCAAGGGCTCCGCTGTCTGGGTTGTCTGGGATCCTGAGGCCTGGTGCCGAGGGCTTAGCTGTCTAGGATCCTAGAGCCCCCAGCAGCCCCCCCCTCTTGGGCTGGCACAGTGGCCCCTCCCTGGGGGTCCGAGGTACCTGCAGATGGGCCCTGTCCACCACTGCCGGTAAGTGTAGCCCATCTACGGCACTACATATGTGCTTGCGTGCGGGGATGGGAATCCGTTCCAGCTCGGACCCCGTTTGCTTGCCCTTGGGCTACACCCCCTCAAACAAATATAACCCCTTATGGTAGCAGCTCTCTCGCTGTGTTCTTCCTGGTTCAGCAGTTCTACTGCTGGATTTATTTTTGCCTGAGGACGATCGCTTGTGTTGCGATCGAAACGTCGTGATACATTATTTTATTTTTCTACCTACGTAACTTTACCGAAAGAACCGAAGAGTAAGATGACGGTGGTTTTGGTGGTGGTGATGATCATGATGGTGGTAATGATGATGGTGGTCATGAAAGTGATGATGATGACGATGGTGGTTTTGATGGTCATGATGGTAGTGGTGGTGGTCGTGGTGGTGATGGTGGTGATGATAGTGGTGTTGACAATGATAAAAATGGTGGTACTGATGATGATGATGTTGGTGGTGATGGTGTGATGGTTGTGATGATGGTGGTTATGGTCATGATGGCGATGGTGGTGGCGATGAATTCGGGTTGACCAAGACCTGCTATTGAACTCACCACGTGGTGTTCTTTTTGGCGCCGAGCTCCGCACTCCGAGCCATTCCATCCCCCGCACTGTCAGCGAGCACCATTCCTGTGGATAAATTAGAATCTCAGAATCAGAATGTATTTATTGATACTGGAGGAATCCGATGAGCTATGAAGCTCTATTTCACAGATGATCCAGTAGGGCCACGGGTAAGAACGTTACTGATGACGGTCACATTAGGGGCACCACGGTGGCGAGGAGGTGTTAACTACCTCGCCTGGTATACAGGAGGTCTTTCACACACCACGTAGCCAACCGTGATAATGTATGTGTTGAACTTCGTTCGCACCGTACCACTGGACTGGTTGCGCAGGATTTCTACCTACGTGACTTTACCGAAAGAACCAAAGTATAGGCTACACGTGGTGGTGGTGCTGGTGGTGATGCTACTTACCAAACAATAATAATAGTAGTATGAATATTGTTGTTGCTTTAGTTGTTCCGAGTGGAGAAGTCGGGCGATTCCTTCACGAATGGAGGACAGGGATTCTGTAAAATGAACAAGTTACAAACGTTTACACCATTGGAACCTCATTTGCCAGTAGCAAAATATGATAATTGTTTTTTTACCCTTTTATCTGGCAACAAAACTGACACCTTTTTTACAAGGCGTCATGTTTGCATTGACCATAATACCTGCAGTCGGAATGAAAAAAAAATACATAACCTGATAATGTGCGCCTTTTGGCGTAATCTGGTCAACACCATGTGAGACTAGGTTCTAAAGAAAGCTGTCTTGGGTGTGGACCAATCAACTTCAAGGACAGTGCATATATTATCAGAGTTGTGTTTTTTGTTTGCATTCCGACCGCAGGTATTGTGGTCAATGCAAACATGACTCCTTGTAAAAAAGGTGTCAGTTTTGTTGCCAGATAAAAGGTAAATAAACAATTATCAAGTCACGAACGATTTACAAATTAATTCATCGTTTGGAAGGTTCACATCTCCCCACCTCACCGTACGGCAAGACCAGGGACGTGCGGTCAGGGCAGGCAGGGGAGGCAGAGCCTCACCTGCCATACTGCAAAGAAAATATCTGTTACGAAAAGTAAAAAAAAAATCTAATAAATATTAAGATTTTTCCACTGATCTGTGTTATAAATGTAATTTCTGTACGATTCCAATAATTTTTATCGTCAAAATCGCCAAATTTGCGGAGCTCCGCTGCAAATACAGGAAGAGACGAGAGGTGAGGCAGCGACGAGCTCAGCCTCCCCTCTGATTGCGCAACCCCTCAGTAACTGGATGGAGCGCGGGCAATAAGCGCGTGCCTGTTACTATCTCAGTATGTCACCAACGTAATGTTTGTAGACCCCTTCATTTCATGTCCTCGCCTTCCATACTCCAGGTTACTTATTTCACTACAGTGAGGGAAAAAAGTATTTGATCCCCTGCTGATTTTGTACGTTTGCCACTGACAAAGAAATGATCAGTCTATAATTTTAATAGGTTTATTTGAACAGTGAGAGACAGAATAACAACAAAATCCAAAAAACGCATGTAAAAATGTTATAAATTGATTTGCATTTTAATGAGGGAAATAAGTATTTGACCCCCTCTCAATCAGAAAGATTCTGGCTCCCAGTGTCTTTTATACAGGTAACTGAATTAGGAGCACACTCTTAAAGGGAGTGCTCCTAATCTCAGTTTGTTACCTGTATAAAAGACACCTGTTCACAGAAGCAATCAATCAGATTCCAAACTCTCCACCATGGCCAAGACCAAAGAGCTCTCCAAGGATGTCAGGGACAAGATTGTAGACCTGCACAAGGCTGGAATGGGCTACAAGACCATCGCCAAGCAGCTTGGTGAGGTGACAACAGTTGGTGCGATTATTCGCAAATAGAAGAAACACAATAACTGTCAATCTCCCTCGGCCTGGGGCTCCATGCAAGATCTCACCTCGTGGAGTTGCAATGATCATGAGAACGGTAAGGAATCAGCCCAGAACTACACAGGAGGATCTTGTCAATGATCTCAAGGCAGCTGGGACCATAGTCACCAAGAAAACAGTTGGTAACACACTACGCCGTGAAGGACTGAAATCCTGCAGTGCCCGCAAGGTCCCCCTGCTCAAGAAAGCACATCTACATGCCCGTCTGAAGTTTGCCAATGAACATCTGAATGATTCAGAGGACAACTTGGTGAAAGTGTTGTGGTCAGATGAGACCAAAATGGAGCTCTTTGGCATCAACTCAACTCGCCGTGTTTGGAGGAGGAGGAATGCTGCCTATGACCCCAAGAACACCATCCCCACCGTCAAACATGGAGGTGGAAATATTATGCTTTGGGGGTGTTTTTCTGCTAAAGGGACAGGACAACTTCACCGCATCAAATCGACGATGGACGGGGCCATGTACCGTCAAATCTTGGGTGAGAACCTCCTTCCCTCAGCCAGGGCATTGAAAATGGGTCGTGGATGGGTATTCCAGCATGACAATGACCCAAAACACACGGCCAAGGCAACAAAGGAGTGGCTCAAGAAGAAGCACATTAAGGTCAGTCTCCAGACCTTAATCCCATAGAAATATGTGGAGGGAGCTGAAGGTTCGAGTTGCCAAACGTCAGCCTCGAAACCTTAATGACCTGGAGAAGATCTGCAAAGAGTGGGACAAAATCCCTCCTGAGATGTGTGCAAACCTGGTGGCAAACTACAAGAAACGTCTGACCTCTGTGATTGCCAACAAGGGTTTTACCACCAAGTACTAAGTCATGTTTTGCAGAAGGGTCAAATACTTATTTCCCTCATTAAAATGCAAATCAATTTAAAATTTTGACATGCGTTTTTCTGAATTTTGTTGTTATTCTGTCTCTCACTGTTCAAATAAACCTACCATTAAAATTATAGATTGATCATTTCTTTGTCAGTGGGCAAACTTACAAAATCAGCAGGGGATCAAATACTTTTTTCCCTCACTGTATATGTGTGTATAAAGATATTTAGTCTCGCTGGTCTCGTCATGAAACTGCAATGAAAAACGGCGGCGTAGTGTATTCCGCAAATATGCCCGACTGTGAGGGCGGGCACAAGCCGGCGTGAGTAGGTTAAATGTTGAGTTTTATAAGGGCACCACGGGGTGACCAGGCCCTCCCCACCCAGCCCCACCCCTCCCACCCCCCACCCAGCCCCACCCTCCCCACCCAGCCCCTCTCCACCCAGCCCCGCCCCTCCCACCCCCCACCCAGCCCCACCCTCCCCACCCAGCCCCTCCCCACCCTTTCCACCCAGTCCCTCCCCACCCAGTCCCTCCCCACCCCACCCTCCCCTCCCCACCCAGCCCCTCCCCACCCAACCCCCCCCCACCCTCCCCACCCAGCCCCACCCTCCCCACCCAGCCCCTCCCCACCCAGCCCCACCCAGCCCCTCCCCACCCTCCCCTCCCCACCCAGCACCTCCCTGCACGACGGACGGACACAATAATCCCCTGTGTGCTGGTGTAACCAGGAGGTTCTTACCAGTATAAAGGACGTCAATGACAAGGGACAATTCATCTCAATGGGGTCTGAATCTCAGAGCGCAGTCCTCAGCTGGTGAAGGGCAATGCAGCCCTGCGCGCCTCTCTCACCTGCCCGTGTGGTTCTCTCACCTGCCCGTGTGGTTCTCTCACCTGAGAAGCGTCTCTCTCACCTGCCCGTGTGGTTCTCTCACCTGAGAAGCGCCTCTCTCACCTGCCCGTGTGGTTCTCTCACCTGAGAGGCGCCTCTCTCACCTGCCCGTGTGGTTCTCTCACCTGAGAGGCGCCTCTCTCACCTGCCCGTGTGGTTCTCTCACCTGAGAAGCGCCTCTCTCACCTGCCCGTGTGGTTCTCTCACCTTACAGGTACGCGCCGCGTGAAATACCAAACTCACTCCTACTCACAGACTGTGTGGGGCAGGCGCTGTTGGCCTGTAGCGCCTGCAAGGCCTGCACCGTGACACACGAGGAAGTGGGTGGTCAAGCACCACGCCCGCCCGCCTTTGTGACTCGCCCAGCGCCCAGCGGTGTTCGCTACGTACCGCGGGAGGTGCTCATTTGAGGCTGAGTCGACCTTGGGGCAGCCCAGGACCGGCTCAGATCATCGTCACCCGGAGGAGTTGAGCCGCAAAGAGCGTGAACTCAACTCGTGACTCCGCGTTCGTAGCTGCAGGTGAAATGAAACTCGCTGTCACTTCCCCTTCCGCCCACACAAAGTCAAAGGCTCAACTCGCTCACCTGCGCAAAGGGCCCGTCCATAAATGACGTCACGCACCTAGGGGGGGGAGGGTTTGAGAAATGTGACTTCACATCAAAATGCGCAACTTTAAATAAATGTTAATTGAAGAAAATTGTTATAACACTAATTTTGATTAATTTTCGTGATTAACTGTTTGATTATTTCAATTGACTAAGGTCACCTTTTATTTATTCCATGAAGGAGCATTCTGCTTCTCCATGGGAGAATGGAGAAGCAGTACATTTTGTACATTTTTTGAATGATTGTTATTAAACATTTAGATTTTAATGATTCTACCAGGGCTTTTCATTCTGTGAAATGAATGTGATTGTTATAATTGTACTCTACATTTTACTTCGTTCTACTACAAAGTTTGAAGTTTTTTTTATAGTTAGAATTAATTTTGTTAATTTATAATTATAAGAGAATTTCAATAAATATTATGAAACATCTGCAGTTTTAGTTAGACGTTGAATATGTTCAAGTGAATTTATGCTAAATTTCAGCTTTCCAACGCCTCCTTTTTAATAAATGTTTTCTCCTACAACATCAGAGTGCAGCGCCACATTAAATACGCACTACAATGACAATATTTTAAAGCGATTTGACGCATGTTTTATTTTTAAAATGTAAATATGGTTTTGGGGGGGGGCAGAGCTTTGTGACGTCATATTTGAGGGGGGGTCTGACTGTTTGTCAAAGATGGTGATAAGATGATTTGTACTTTCTTATCTGACATGTACTATTCTACTTTACCGAGTGTTGACATCCCAGAGTTTACCAGTGTTGCTTACTTTTATGCTTATTATCAGCTAACCCCGGCCACAACCATGAGCCAATGGCAGAGGTCGCAAGCGGGTACCCGATACCCGTACCCTACCCGATACCCGGCTACCCGTACCCGGCCGGGTACGGGTAGCCGTTTGTGACCCTGGTGCGGCCGGGTACAAGTAGGCCGTGAGTCACTGGTGAGTCACCGTTTGTCACTCATTTCCCAACGTCTTGTCTCTTCTCACAATTCAAGTTCCTAGAATCAACCCACCCGCGCCTGCAACATGGCTTCATCCCAGAGGTCGCAATCAGGTACCCGATACCGGTAGGGTACGGGTAGGATACGGGTACTAGGGTACGGGTAGGGTACGGGTAGGGTACGGGTATGGGTAGGGTACCCGTTTGCGACCCTGGTGTGGCGGGTACGGGTACGGGTAGGCCGTGAGTCACCGGTGAGTAATCGTTTGTCACTCATTTCGGGTAGGGTACGGGTACGGGTACCAGTTTGCGACCCTGGTGCGGCCGGGTACGGGTACGGGTAAGGAATCAAAACCCGTTTGCGACCTCTGTTTTAGCCCCACTCCCGAGGACCATCAGGTCATACCCCTGGCTACCACATTCAGATTCACATTCAGACAAGCCCCTCCCCCTCCCCTCCTCCCCCTTAACTTGTATTTAAGGGCTCGCCTCTTGGATTTTTTCCTCACTTGATACGGTAAATTCAGCTGTGACGGTCCCACCTGATGACGGAGACTTGTGTTGCCTCCGAAACGTCGTGATTTATTTCTATTAATATTTCATAGGGGTTTCTTATTTATTTATTATTATTTATTTTTACCTACGTGACTTTACCAAAAAACCTAAGAGTATGAATCCATATACTCCAATGTTAAAGTCTNCCATAGACTCCAATGTTAAAGTCTCCCATAGACTTCAATGTTAAAGTCTCCCATAGACTCCAATGTTAAAGTCTCCCATAGACTCAATGTTAAAGTCTCCCATAGACTCCAATGTTAAAGTCTCACAAAGACTTCAATGTTAAAGTCTCCCATAGACTCCAATATTAAAGTCTCCCATAGACTTCAATGTTAAAGTCTCCCATAGACTTCAATGTTAAAGTCTCCATAGACTTCAATGTTAAAGTTACCCATAGACTTCAATGTTAAAGTCTCCCATAGCCTCCAATGTTAAAGTTTCCCATAGACTCCAATGTTAAAGTCTCCCATAGACTTCAATGTTAAAGTCTCCCATAGCCTCCAATGTTAAAGTTCCCATAGACTCCAATATTAAAGTCTCCCATAGACTTCAATGTTAAAGTCTCCATAGACTTCAATGTTAAAGTCTCCATAGACTTCAATGTTAAAGTTACCCATAGACTTCAATGTTAAAGTCTCCCATAGACTTCAATGTTAAAGTCTCCCATAGACTCCAATGTTAAAGTCTCCCATAGACTCCAATGTTAAAGTTCCACATAGACTCCAATGTTAAAGTCTCCCATAGACTCCAATGTTAAAAGTCCCCCATAGATTCCAATGTTAAAGTATCTACTCATAGACTCCAATGTTAATGTCTGCCATAGACCCCAACGTTGAACTCATGGGATTAATCTTTTCCGGCAGAAATAAATTAAAAGAATATAATAAAGAATCCAAAATTTAAATGAAAATTTAAATAAAATAAATAAAATAAAATAAAAATGTTCCTGATAATATATAACAAACTCTTTGGTTCTTTCGGTAAAATCGCGTAGGTAGAAAATTAAAAATAAAACAAATCACGACGTTTCGATCGCAGCACAAGCGGACGTCCTCAGGCGGAAAAAATAAGTAATCCAGCAGTGAAACTGCTGAGCCTGGAATAAGAAATCAACAAATTAGAATTAGAATCAGGCACCTGCCGCGGCCACCTCTGTCGCGGTCATCTCAGGCACCTGCCGCGGCCACCTCTGTCGCAGTCGTCCCGGCATGCGAGGACCCGCCGGTAGCCCCCCCTCCCCCCCACGGTGTCATGGCGGCGCCCATGACAGCCGTGAACTGCGAGGACTTTTCGGAGTTTCAGGTGAGAGGTCGATGGGTGTATTATTATACAATTATTGTTTTTGTTATTATACAATTCTCAATGTGGTTCTTATTATAATTATACAACTATTGTTGTTATTATACAACTACAATTATACAATTATTAGTATTATACAACTACGATTATTAAACTACAATTATTGCTATACAATTAGGATTATTATACAACCTCGCTGTCTCACACGCACACTCATTCACTCATTCATTCACTAATTCATTCACTCATTCATTCACTCACTCATTCACACCCACTCACTCTCTCATTCACTCTCTCATTCACTCACACACCCACTCTCTCATTCTCACTCACACACTCACACTCACTCTCTCACACTCTCACTCACTCGCTCACTCTCTCACTCACACACTCACTCACACTCACACACTCACATACTCTCACTCACTCATACACTCACTCATACTCTCACACACTCACACTCTCATACTCTCACTCATACTCTCACACACTCTCACTCATATACTCACTCATACCCTCACTCACTCATACATTCGCTCATACTCTCACACACTCACACTCTCACANCCACACTCTCACACTCTCACTCACACCCTCACTCTCACACTCTCACTCACTCACACCCTCACTCACACTCTCACTCACACTCTCACTCACTCTCACTCACTCACTCACACACTCTCACTCACTCACTCTCACACTCTTACTCTCACTTTCTCACACACTCACACTCACTCACTCACCCTCACTCACCCATTCACTCACCCATTCACTCACCCATTCACCCACTCACCCACTCACTCACCCACTCACCCATTCACCACCCACTCACCCATTCACTCACCCACTCACCCATTCACTCACGCTCGCTCACGCACTCTCTCACTCGCTCGCTCACACTATCTCACTCTCACTCACTATCTCGCTCACTCACTCACCCATTCACGCACTCACTCACTCGCTCCTTCACTCGCTCGCTCACTCTCACTCATTCACTTTCTCACTCATTAACTCTCTCACTCACTCACCCGCCCACTCACTCACCCACTTTCCCGCTCGCTCACGCACTAGCTCACCCACTCGCTCCTCCCACTCACCCACCCACTCACCCACTCACCCACTCACCCACTCACCCACCCACCCACTCACTCCCCACCCACTCACCACTCACCCACCCACTCGCCGAACAAAAGCTGTTTAGGCATGCGGTGGCTGGGCATGCGGGCTACATGACCCAGCCAATGCAGCCTTGCCTGCCGGAGGAGCTCACCGATGGGACTTTGCCCAGATCTTTCAAGGATTTGTGAGCTCCTCACACAATCCAGCCTGGTTAAACCCAGGATGGATCGTAGGCAGGCCAGCCTAAATGTTTCCAACCGGCGAAGATGCTCCATTAGGGGGGTCCACGTTCCGCAAGCGTAGAGAAGGGAGGGAATGACTGTGGGCGAGAAGACCTGAAGCTTCGTGCGGAGTGACAGACCAGGTAGCTTCCACACAGCGTTAAAGATATTGCCGCTCGACTGATTCGGAGAGTTTCCCAGGTATGGGAAACTCTCCACTCTCTCCACTACTGCCCCCTCACCGATTGGAGTTGTGGGGTGGAGTGTCCGATGGTACAAAATACCCAGGCAGGTGCTTAGTTTTGGTGGGGCTGATGGTAAGGCCCCACCTCTTAGTGGCATGCTCCAGTCTCAGCAGCAGCGTCTCCAACTCCTCTTCTGAATGAGCAGCTATTACCAAATCATCGGCATACATAACGTGGTTGACCAATAGGGAGCCATCCCTTGAGCGCACCCGGGCGTCGATCAGCCTCCCATTATATTTGTACCAAATGGGAATTCCCCCGGTACAGCTATTGAAGGCTTCATGAACTACGTGGTCAAAATAGATGTTAAATAAGGTGGGAGCCAGCAGACATCCCTGTCGCACCCCAAGGTGTACAGGGAATCACTCTGATTCCCAGCCACGTAGTTTTACCGGGCCCGCTCACCATCATGAAGGTCCTCAGCGTGCCTAGCAAGGCGATGTTGAATAATCTTGCCAGGACCTTTTCCGGCACACTGAGGAGTGAGATGCCCTGTAGTTATTACAGTCTGTGCGGTCCCCTTCTTAAAGAGGGGGACCACCAGGGCATCCTTCCAGTCCTGCGGAACCTGTCCAGTGATCCAGACTGTTGTTATGATGTCATGTAGGGCAGTCTGTGCACAAACGCCACCCTCCCTCAGCATTTCGTTGGGAGATCATCTCTGCCCGGTGCCTTTCCTGGTCTAGACTCTGGATCGCCTTCAGTACTTCCTCAACAGATGGCACCTCAGCCAGCCACTCACAGGGGGTGACTTCTTCAATATTTGAGGCACCGCAGCCTCAGCAGGGTCATCCTCACTTTGTGCCACGATGTTTTCCTGGCTGAGGGATTTCCCTCCCCAGGACCTCAGAAATGCTCAGCACATCTGCAAACCTGTTCCTGGGGGTCGGAGATTGGATCACCATTTTTTTCCCTACACACACAGACACCTACACACACACAGAAAACTACACACACATACACAGGCACCTACATACGCAGACACAGGCACCTACACACGCAGACACACACACTCAGACACACACACTCAGACACCTACACACAGACACTCAGACACCTACACACAGACACAGGCACCTACACACGCAGACACACACACACTCAGACACACACACGCAGACACCTACACACAGACACACACACACAACGCACCATCATCAAGTCTGCATTAGCCACGCAGTACTGGAAAAACACATGCAAACACACATGCCTCTGATAATCATCATCATCATCATGTTGTACTCACTGACACTGGGTAGTGAGACACTGCTAGTGAGACACTGGGTCGACACGCACACACACTACGGCGTTGGACTGTTGTGTTGCGACATCACTCTCAACGCGGGCACGTGTCCCCTTGACCCCTGAAGGTCGCGTGGATCGTGTGGGTGGGTGGGGCGGGGGTGAGTAGGCGGGTGATTGAGAGAGTGGGTGGGTCAGTGAGTGAGTGGGTGGGTCAGTGAGTGAGTGGGTGGGTCAGTGAGTGGGTGGGTGGGTGGGTCAGTGAGTGGGTGGGTGGGTCAGTGAGTGGGTGGGTGGGTCAGTGAGTGGGTGGGTGGGTGGGTCAGTGAGTGGGTGGGTGGGTCAGTGAGTGGGTGGGTGGGTCAGTGAGTGGGTGGGTGGGTCAGTGAGTGGGTGGGTGGGTGGGTCAGTGAGTGGGTGGGTGGGTCAGTGAGTGGGTGGGTGGGTCAGTGAGTGGGTGGGTGGGTGGGTCAGTGAGTGAGTGGGTGGGTCATTGATTTAGTGGGTGGGCCTGTGGGTGGGTTAGTGAGTGGGAACGTGAAAGAGTGAGTGGGTCAGTGAGTGAGTGGGTCAGTGCCTGAGTGGGTCAGTGGGTCGGTGAATGAGTGAGTCAGTGAGTGGGTGGGTGAGTCAGTGATTGGGTGGGTGAGTGGGTCAGTGAGTGGGTGAGTGGGTGGGTGAGTGGGTCAGTGAGTGGGTGAGTGAGTGGGTGGGTGAGTGGGTCAGTGAGTGAGTGGGTCAGTGAGTGAGTGAGTGGGTGGGTGGGTCAGTGCGTGATTGGGTCAGTGGGTCAGTGAGTGAGTGAATCAGTGAGTGGGTGGGTGAGTCAGTGATTGGGTGTGTGAGTGGGTCAGTGAGTGAGTGGGTCAGTGAATGAGTGAGTGGGTGAGTGGGTCAGTGAGTGGGTGGGTTAGTGGGTCAGTGAGTGAGTGAGTTGGTCAGTGCGTGAGTGGTTCAGTGAATGAGTGAATGAGTGAGTGGGTGAGTGGGTCAGTGAGTGGATGAGTGAGTGGGTCAGTGAGTGAGTGGGTCATCGAGTGGGTCAGTGCGTGAGTCAGTGAGTGAGTGTGTGGGTCAGTGAGTGGGTGGGTGGGTGGGTCAGTGAGTGGGTTGGTGGGTGAGTGGATCAGTGCGTGAGTGGGTCAGTGAATGGGTGGGTGAGTGGGTCAATGGTGGGTGAGTGAGTAAGTGGGTCAGTGAGTGAGTGGGTCAGTGAGTGAGTGGGTGAGTGGGTCAGTGAGTGAGTGAGTCAGTCAGTGAGTGAGTCGGTGGGTGAGTGAGTCAGTGAGTGGTGGGTGGGTGGGTCAATGAGTGGGTGAGTGAGTGAGTGGGTGGGTGAGTGGGTCAGTGAGTGGGTGAGTGAGTCAGTCAGTGAGTGAGTGGGTGGGTGAGTGGGTCAGTGAGTGGGTGAGTGAGTGAGTAGGTCATCGAGTGAGTGAGTTGGTCAGTGAGTGAGTTAGTCAGTGAGTGGGTGAGTGGGTCAGTGAGTGGGTGGGTGAGTGGGTCAATGAGTAGGTGAGTGAGTGAGTTAGTAAGTGAGTGAGTGAGTGGGTGAGTGAGTGAGTGAGCGGTCAGTTGAAGGCTACGCGGGGGACCTCACGTCCGCGTGCAGGAGGCGCTGCGCTCCATGCGGCAAATCGACGACCGCATCGCCCACGAGCTCAACGCCTCGGTGCCCACCGCCTCCATCGCTCGCGCCCTCAACCTCGCCCACACGTGCGCACAGCTCCACTCGGCGTGAGTCGCTCTCACCATCAACACCATCATCATCACCATCAACACTACCATCATCAACACCACCATCACTACCATCATCACTACCATCATCACTATCATCAACACTACCATCATCAACACCACCATCACTACCATCACTACCACCAGTACAACCATCACTACCGTCACTACCACCACCATCAACCTCGCCCACACGTGTGCACAGCTTCACTCGGCCGTGAGTCGCTCTTACCACCATCACTATCATCACCATCGCTACCATCACCATCACTACCATCACCACCAACACTACCATCAACATCACTACCATCGCTACCATCACCATCACTACCACCAGTACAACCATCACTACCATCACTACCATCACCCTCAACCTCGCCCACACGTGTGCACAGCTCCACTCGGCCGTGAGTCGCTCTCACCATCACCACCATCACTACCATCGCTACCATCGCCACCACCGCTACCATCACCACCACTATACACTACACTAACGTGTTTCCCCCCGTGCCCCCCCCCTCCCCCCACAGCTGCAGGAGGCTCACGCGAGGCGAGCTGCTGTGATCTCTCGCTGCGTGTCGCTCGCCAGCGACTCGGTGGCGAGACTCAGCGAGCGGAGACGCCGCGGCGAGGGGGGAGGGGGAGGAGGGGGAGACACAGAGACTCAGCGAGCGGAGACGCCGCGGCGAGGGGGAGGAGGGGAACAGCGGCGCTCAACAAGGCCTTGCGCAACCAGCAGACTACGGTGGGAGACGCAGAGACACGACACAGAGACACAGACAGAGACACAGAGACACGGGGAGACACAGAAACACACAGAGACACAGAGACACAGAGACACAGTGGGAGACGCAGAGACACAGAGACACAGACACAGGGGAGACACAAGGGGAGACACAGACAGAGACACAGACAGAGACACAGACAGAGACACAGAGTAGACGCAGAGACGCAGAGACACAGAGACACAGACACAGAGACACAGGGGGAGACACAGAGACACAGACAGAGACACAGAGACACAGAGTAGACGCAGAGACACAAAGACACAGTGGGAGACGCAGAGACACAGAGACACAGAGACACAGGCAGAGACACAGAGTAGACACAGAGACACAGACACAGAGACAGAGACACAGAGACACAGAGACGGGGGAGACACAGAGACACACGGGGGAGACACAGAGACACAGACAGAGACACAGAGTAGACGCAGAGACGCAGAGACACAGAGACACAGACACAAGACACAGAGACACAGGGGGAGACACAGAGACACAGACAGAGACACAGAGACACAGAGTAGACGCAGAGACACAGAGTAGACACAGAGACACAGTGACACAGTGGGAGACGTTGGGGAGACGTTGGGGGGACGTTGGGTAGTGACATTGGGCCACTGTGACGGTGACATCACTCAACTCCGTCTTTGTCTCTCCCAGTTGAAGCTGATGCAGTCGGAGCTGAACGTCGAGGAGGTGGTGAACGACCAGACGTGGAAGGTAAACAACAACAACAACGTCATCAACATCAACAACGTCATCACAACATCAACGTCAACAACAACATCAACAAACATCATCATCGCCACCACCAACATCACAACCATCACCACCACCACTACCATCATCATCACCATCACTACCATCATCACCAACATCACAACCATCATCATCACCACCATCACCACCATCACTACCATCACCACTACCTACATACCACCATCACTACCATCATCACCATCATCACCACCATCACCATCACCACCACACCATCACCACTACCATCAACATCACCACCACCACCACTACCATCATCATCACCACCACCACTACCATCATCATCACCACCATCACTACCATCATCACCAACATCACAACCATCATCATCACCACCATCACTACCATCATCACCACCACCACCACTACCATCATCATCACCACCACCACTACCATCATCATCACCACCATCACTACCATCATCATCACCACCACCACAACCATCATCATCACCACCATCACTACCATCATCACCACCATCACAACCATCATCATCACCACCATCACTACCATCATCACCACCACCACCACTACCATCATCATCACCACCACCACTACCATCATCATCACCACCATCACTACCATCATCATCACCACCATCACCACCACTACCATCATCATCACCACATCATACCATCATCACCACCATCACTACCAATCACCACCATCACCACCATCACCATCATCACCACCATCACCACATCACTACCACCATCACCACCACCATCACCACCATCATCACCACCATCACCACCATCACCCCATCACTACTACCATCACTACCACCATCACCACCATCACTACCACCATCACCACACCATCACCACCATACTACCACCAACACTACCATCACCACCATCACTACCACCATCACTACCACCATCACCACCATCACCATCATCATCACCACCATCACCACCATCACCACCACCATCACCACCATCACCACCATCATTACTACCACCACCACCATCACTACCACCATCACTACCACTCATCACCACCATCACTACCACCATCACCACCATCACTACCACTGACGTAGTGATGGTGGTGATGGTGGTAGTGATGGTGGTGTGATGATGGTAGTGATGGTGGTGATGGTAGTGATGGTGGTGATGGTGGTAGTGATGGTGGTGATGATGAGGTTGTGATGGTGGTGGTGA
>WFAB01002034.1:0-63725 GCA_018977245.1 Lethenteron camtschaticum
ATATCCCACCACTGGCGTACGTAATGAGATGGGACGGTCTCTTCTTGAAGAAGGTGTTGCGAGGACAAGATCATGGCTTCCGCAAAGTCCAGGGCTCGGTTTTCCTCATCGTTCCGGGTACCATATCCTTGGCCACCATGGTTTCGAGGGTATCCATCCCGGGCGTTTCCAACGTGTCCATTTAGGTCTCCACCAATTACTAACTGCTCTTCTCCATTTATTTGATTCATGTGTCCATCAATTGTTCCAAATTCTCCTTGGTATCTGCTGGACAGCCAGGCTGCGGCGCATACCACCAAAGTGTTATTCAAATAATTATAATCCCATCCTGATCCTGCACCTTCATGTTTCACATATCCACCATTGGTTCGCACGTCATATTACATACATACATACATGTTACATGCATACATATTACATACAGACATATCTCATGCATACATATTACATACAGACATGTTACATACTGACGAGCAAATTGTGATTCCTAGAGGACCACGGTGTGAAGCTAAGAATTCGAATTCAAATATCACACTTCAATGTACGGTGTTCTAATCTGTAACACTAGTTTATGATGTTATTTTATAGCGTTATAATGTATAGCTCATAGCTTATATTGTTAGAGTTCACAACATTATAGTTTACTATAACACTAGTTTGTAGTGTTATTTTAAAGCGTTACAATGTATAGCTCATAGTTTAAAGGTTATATTGATAGAGTTTATAATGTTAGAGTATACAATGTGGGTTTACAATTGAGAGTTTGTGTACGTGCCTGTTCTCGTGGGACCCTATACGAATTTGGAAAAATTGAGATGATCCTATCTGAGCTGAGATTTAAGCGTTATCGTTTATATTATTACAGTTTACATGTTATAGAGTACAGTTTATCCCGACATACTTCGGGATTAGAGACTGGTACGTTGATGAACGATTAACTACGGGGAACTTTCCCCTCAAAAAACACGTGTTAATCGGGAAGACAGCCAAGATGCTGCCGGGTAAGGACACACTTGTGTGACGGAGATCCTCCACCTGAAATTCTCTTAACATGTTTTGCTAGGAACATTATAAAATAAAGACCGGACAAACATTTGTTNAAAATACGTTTTTATTCATCTGCAATCATTTTTACGTCAAAACTCGAAGGGAATATTTATTATGTCCTGTTCACACAATTCCAGTACAATGCAAACCATTTCCGTTCCAGGAATACCAAAGGGTTAAAGTATCAAAGTATCATTCCATGATTTCACCACATTTGTTCACTGTGCGTCTATGTTGAAGTCAAGGCCATATATTCAACGAACGCGTCAATGTACATCCTGGAATCGCGATTAATACCAATAAAAAAAGCTATATACTTGNAAAAAAAACGTTTAAAATGTTGAGTAAAGATGTACCTACAGACGCATTTCAACTTTAGCTCAACAGGGACACTTAACGACTACAATTGAACCCTCTCACAACCAGTGCTCATCACACCACTTCGGCAAGTAATCCGATAACATTACAAACCACCACTGTGCACGTCATTAAACTCTCACAAAACTCTAAACTAAAATGGTCAAAATTACACACAAAAGTACTCGATACGGCTTTAAAGGTATAACCACATGACATAATAATAATATAAGTCACCCGAGCTCTCTGTTTGATCCTCGAGCCACTCCATTACATCCAGCCATCTCTCGGGATCCAACTGCATGGGATCGAAGGTGGAAACTTCTTCAGGACTCATTGCAGCACCTTGAATTTCAGCTTTTGATTTTAGTTTCCTATCATTGTGGACCTCTGATGCCTTTCATGGTTGATGACTGTGCAAATGTCTTCCCACACACAAGGCACAGGAATGGCTTCTCTCCCGTGTGTGTTCTCTGGTGACGCTGAAGATGTGATGAGTGTGCAAATGTCTTCCCACACACAGGGCACAGGAATGGCTTCTCGCCCGTGTGTGTTCTGTGATGACTCTGAAGATGTGATGAGTTTGCAAATGTCTTCCCACACACAGGCACAGGAATGGCTTCTCCCCGTGTGTGTTCTCTGGTGAGTTTGAAGATTTGATGCCTGTGCAAATGTCTTCCCACACACAGGCACAGGAATGGCTTCTCGCCCGTGTGTGTTCTCTGATGACTCTGAAGATGTGATGAGTGTGCAAATGTTTTCCCACACACAGAGCACAGGAATGGCTTCTCCCCGTGTGTGTTCTCTGGTGTCTCTTAAGACTTGATGACCATGAAAATGCCTTCCCGCACACAGAACAATTGAATGGCTTCTTGCTCCGTGTGCGTGGGCTGTGGAGCGTCTCTGCTCCATGTGAGCGTAGTAACAGCAGCGGTGTTATTGAGTCAAATGTACGCTATCGGCCGCAACGCAAAAAAATCCCGCTAATTTGACGACGAACACGTTTAAGAGTTTATCCGCGAAAATAGACACTTACTTGGAGATTCACGGTATATCGATGTCTGGAACCCGTCTGAAAATGTCGCCACTAACTCTCCCGACGCAAAGTCGCCTAACTGTCGACACAGCAATTGTGCTCGCCAGGCTGCGTTGTCTCGCGTTGAAGGGGATCAGCAGAGCGACGAGTCGAGCGTCCAACCTCATCAAGTTCCCTCTCGAAATGGCATTGAGCTCTGCTTCTGAGCCGCCTTATAACTCCCCCCTAGGATCCAATCCTTTGTCTTTCAGGATATTTGCATTCGATTGTTAATTTTGGAAGTACAATCTGCATGTCTATTAACATACTGAAGGGTAATGTGCCCATTGCTTCATGCATGAATATGTAAGCGCATCTAGTGTGTAATTGTGCGCTTATTTTGAATAAATGAAAAACACGTTCCCTGCCCTCCATTGTCCTCGATTTAAAGTGAATGCAGCCCGTGGCGTTGCCAAAAACCGCCGAGCTTCGCGAGTGAGCACGTACAGACGCGTAGTGACCACACTTGCACACAATCACTCTAACATCAGTAACCAAAATCCGATCTGTACATGGTCTCCGCTTGGTCTGGTTGTATCCGTCATCACTCCGGAGACAAACAGCGAGGCATGGTTTGGCCAGCCACACCTATTTCGCCAAACGACTTTAATAGCTGCTCTCAAACAACACTATCACCAATGGTGGTTTACGTCTAGGCTGTTAAGCGGACAATCAGTCTTTTGGGCAAGGCGCATGGGAAATACACACCTTGTTATCCCATAAACACTATAGAGCATGGTAAGGCTGCCTTGTTGGGGAGATGTAGCTTGGGTAAGGTGCTGTCACTGGAGGTGTGACTGGTTATCACACGGATTCCTAAAAGCAGCTTAGACAACACGATCCACTGCGCTCCATCTCCCACATGAACGACGACATTCTGAGTTTTAAAAAGTGGAATAAATATTTGTAAACACGTTTTTTAAATAATGTTTCTTGTATCTATGTTACAATGTGTGATTGTTATACTCTTTATTTGTGCATACTGTATATACTTATATGGCTATTCGATTCCATTGATACGACACATTCATCCAACAGTGGAAAGTGTGATTCTAATACGAGTGGGATTCGAATAATTGTAATTCGATTTAATCCTGCATATCCTACCCCGGTTGGCATTTTAACTTACCATACGTACAACCACAGTGTGATTCTAATTAGCTCAGTGCGATTCTAATGATTAGTATGCGATTATAATCCCATACCTCCAATTGTGGTTCTGCACTATAACAGTTAATCGTATTTTAAAGCGTAACAATGGCTAGGTTGTAGTTCATAGGTTATAATATTATATTTCACTATGTTAGAGTTTAACATGTGAGAGTTTACAATGTCAGAGTTGATCAAGAGCCTCAATCAGCAGCAACATCACATTTCTAGGGCGACGCAGCTACTTCTGATTCTGCTGCTTCCGCTGCTCAGATATTTGTTGCCAGGCCCTGCTCTCGCGGGACCCCACACGTCTTTGGAAATGATTGAGATGATTATGTCTGAGCTGATAGTTAAATTAATAAAGAGTTATTTGTTTGTGTGTAGGTCTGTGTCATCGGGATCAGCGAATACTGCTTATGAATGAACTCGCACTCCTTTTGACCGACATTGCACTAATTTTGGTTGATCGAGACACAAGGCAGCCATGTCCAGACGAATTATATTAACAATATTGTCCAAATATAATGCTATACATCGGCTTGGCCCTCGACAGCAGCGAAGGCTGTCATATACCGCCCCATTTCGAGTTGGCTGTATGATGTGTATAGTTGAAGGTGTTGTGTTGTCTTCTTCAACAGCTATTAACGTGCGTGTGTTGCTGTTTTTACGATTTGTCTATTGATGTTGTTTTTATTGCGGCGTTTTTTTGTTGAGTTCTGTCACTTGAGTGTGCAGTTTGTTTAAGAATTCGTCACGTGAGCGTGGTGTTTGCTTGTGGGAATTTCGCTTTGTCACAATTTGTGATTGTTATAATAATTGAAATCCAAAACTCAACGTTAAACATCCTTGCGGCCGATAGCGTACTTTTGACTCGATAACAGCGCTGCGCTCACATGGAGCAGAGACGCTCTCCACAGCCCACGTACACGGAGGCATGAAGTCATTCAATTGCTCTGTGTGTGGGAAAGCATTTTCATGGCCATCACATCTTCAGAGACACCAGAGAACACACACGGGCGAGAAGCCATTCCTGTGCCGTGTGTGTGGGAAGACATTTGCAGACCATCAACTCTTCAAACTCATCAGAGAACACACACGGCGAGAAGCCATTCCTGTGCCCTGTGTGGAAGGCATTTGCACACTAGTCAACTNGGAAGAAAAGGTCCACAATGATAGGAAACAGAAATCAAAAGCTGAAATTCAAGGTGCTGCAATGAGTCCTGAAGAAGTTTCCACCTTCGATCCCATGCAGTTGGATCCGAGAGATGGCTGGATGTAATGGAGTGGCTCGAGATCAACCAGAAAGCTAGCGGTGACTTACAGTTTTTGTGAGAGNTTAATGACGTTTAGATTTGTGGTTTGGAATGTTATCGGATTACTTGCCGAAGTGGTGTGATGAGCACTGGTTGTGAGAGAGTTCAATTGTAGTCGTTAAGTGTTCCTGTTGAGCTAAATTTGGAATGCGTCTGTAGATACATCTTTACTCAACATTTTAAACGGATTTTTCAAGTATATAGCTTTTTTGATTGGTATTGTACTGGAAATGTGTGAATATAGGACATAATATATTCCCTTCGAGTTTTGACGTAAAAATGATTGCAGATGAATAAAAACGTATTTTAACAAATGTTTGTACGGTCTTTATTTATAATGTTCCTAGAAAAAAATGNTTAGAGAATTTCAGGTGGAGGATCTCCGTCACACAAGTGTGCCCTTAACCGGCAGCATCTTGGCTGTCGACCCGATTAACACGTGTTCATCAACCTACCGTTCCCTAATCCCGAAGTTTGCCGGGATACACTGTACTCTATACCATGTAAACTGTAACACTATAAACGAAAACACTAAACATTAAACGATTATTAACTAGTGTTTAAGTTTAGAACCATATAAACGGAGGTAATTTCATTAGAAGCATTAGAATCGGTGTGGTCGTATTAGAATCACGCTCAAACCGATTAAAAAAATTTNAAATTACAAATCGTATTACAATGATTTTCACNGCAAGATGAATCACAAATCGTAGCAAAACGAAATTATATAAGAAAAACACCACTGTCACATGACAAATTCCTAACAACAACATTCAAGTGACAGAACAAAAAAAAGCCAAAAAAAGAACAACAACAATGGACAAATCCAAAAAACAGTCATCACACGCATGTTAGTAGCTGTTAGAATAAGACAACACCTAGCACCTTCAACTATACACATTGTACAGCCAACTCGTAAATGGTGCGGTATTTGACAGCCTTCGAACTTCTTACTTTCATTCTCGATTAATTAAGACATTCTTGGCAAGTGCTATCGCTTTCGCTCGTTATTCCAAGCTGCACAATTCACGGTTGCAGACTGCTTTGAACAGCCAAATGTTATCGCAGTAAACAATTCGACCACAGCAGGACACTCAATCTCGAGCATCTACGAAGCAACGATATGAGGGGCTAAGACCTGCAGGTTTATTCGAGTGTTGACGTTATTTTAGCTATATAGTTAAGTACACTGTACGTGATAAGAATTCGTAGACATGGCAGGTGTCTTGTTCTCCTTAATCAACACAAATTATGCCAAATTACGTCATAAATATGTGAGCTAATTATTCGGTAGTATTCGCTAAACACGTTGGCACTAACCTACACTAAGTTATGTTTAAACAAAGTCAACTTAAGTCGCTCATATCTCAGCTCAGGATCATCTCATTATTTCCATAGATGTGTGGGTCCACGAGAGCAGGCCGCCACAAACATTCGGGCAGCAGTTGGAGCAGAAGCAGAAGTCGCTTCTTTGCCATCGGACGGTTCGTAGCTGCTGTAGTTGCTTCTGTTACTGTTATATACGCAGCATGTTGGTGTCCCGTGATGGATAACGTCTTTGATGAAAAACTCTGATGCAACAAAAAAGTTGACAAACTCACGGATGCCATCACCCAGCTGCTACAACGCCTGTCGGATGAGACGCTGCGTNCCTGGCACCAACAGGCGAGTAAGGAGCTGACCAGAACGGAGCGCCATCAACATCAGCAGCAGTAGATAGCGTGACTTATAGGACCACGTTGTTATATATAATTTCGGATGCGATCAAACGCGCACTCCCATTGCATTTACGACTGAGCCCGATCATCTACTATAACATCACANTCAGCTAGTGTAATTCTAATATCCGACCTAACCGCGCACCCCCCGGTTGCATGTACGACTACATACATGATGTTTGTATGTATGTAATATGCATACTAGTGCAGTGTGATTCTATTACGATCACATTGTGATTATAATACTTCTAATGATATTCTAATATTGATTTGAAGCTTTCGTGACTGCAGGAATTAATACAAGTAAATCACGTTTCGGACGAAACACAAGCGCCGTCTTCAGGTGAGAATCGCGATGTCCGCGATGTCTGCTGCGAGCAGCACGATGTCTGCTGCAGACTTCGTTTCGGGCGCTTGTGTTGCGTCCGAAACGTCGTATTTATTTTGTTTTATTTCCTACGTGACTTTGCCGAAAGCACCAAAGAGTATAGATATCCTAATACTGTCCCTCCGTTACGGTTTATAAATTATAAAAAAACTAGTTTATAGTCGTTTCATTATCTTTAAAGTGTTACAGTTTACGTGTGTTAGAGAACACGGGTGCCCGCTCCGCCTGTCGCCGTGGAGACTTGTGCGCTGTGAGGGCTCACACCCACCGTAAACACCCGTTCCGCGTCCCTTTAAACGAACGTGATCACCCGCTCGCGGCGGTCGCGCGTGTGCGTTCAAAGTCATTCGCCCTCCCCCCGTTCAGAGCGTGTGATCGCTGCGCGGGCTGTGTGAGGGGAGGCGTCGCATTGATTGGCGGAGAGGCAACGATGCGTTTACAGGCGTACGGGAGCCGGCGACGAGCCATGTCCCTCTCGCGAACCAGGGGAACCGTCGGGCGACAGTCCTTACCCGCGACGATGAGCCCAGCGGCGGCAGCAGCTGTTCGCAGACCAGCGAGGGTCGGGAACGGCGGGACCCCCCCTGCAGTCGGCGCCCAGCAGGGAGAGACCTCGGGGCCAGCGGCAAAGACAGGACCACGGTGTGAAGCTAAGATTCGAAGAGATATCACACTTCAATGTACGGTGTTCTAATCTGTAACACTAGTTTATGATGTTATTTTATAGCGTTATAATGTATCGCTCATAGCTTATATTGCTAGAGTTCACAACTTTAGTTTACTATAACACTAGTTTGTAGTGTTATTTTAAAGGGTAAGGCGCTGTGAGTTAGGCGATGTGACTGGGTGATCACACGGATTCCGAAACACAGCGGAGACGACATTCCACCGAGCTCCGTCNACATGGACAACGACATTCTCAGTTTAAAAAATGGATAGAAATGTTTATACGTTTTTGAAATCATGTGTATTGTATATATGTTATATGTGTGATGTTATACTCTTTACCACACATTCATCCAACAGTGGACAGTGTGATTCTAATACGACTATAGTGGGATTCGAATAATTGTAATTCGATTAGAACAACCTACATTGAAGTGTGATATTCGAATCGCATTCAAATTATTCGAATCACTCCGTGGTCCTCTTCGAATCACACTAGGTCGAAATATGTATCATGCATGTAACATGTCTGTATGTAGTAAGTATATGTGCATTTTATATCTGTTTGTAGTAAGTATATGTGCATGTAACATGTCTGTACGTAGTAAGTATATATGCATGTAACATGTCTGTAGTTGTATGTCTGTATGTAGTGTGTATGCATGTAACATTTATGCATGTTACATGTTTGCATGTAACATGTATGCATGTAACATGTATGCATGTATGTAATATGGACGTGCGAACCAATGGTGGGATATGTGAAACGGAACGTGCAGATCAGGATGGGATTAAATTATTTGGTATTAGATCAAGCTGTCCACTGCTGGATGAATGTTAATCTCAATGACATCAAATAGCAATATTAAGTATGTATATATAAATAATCGCACAAACCCAATATTACATACATACATGTTATATATATGTTACATGCACATATACTTCAAACAGACATATTACATACATACATGTTACATACATACATTCGAATAATTCGAATGCGATTAGAATATCACACTTCAATGTAGGTTGTTCTTATCTATAACACTAGTTAACAATGTTATTGTATAGCGTTATAATGTATCGCTTGAGGCCCGGGTGCCTCAAGGATCCGCCGTGCGAGGAACCGGTGCCTGGAGCCTGGTCAAATTCTCCAAAAGAAGCCAGGGACCTGCCTAATCCTTCAAGACTGTGTGATGTTAATACAATCACGTTGTAATTCTAATACTTGAAATGAGATTATAATACCGTACCTCTGTTTTTGGTGTTAGAAATGATTAAACTAGTTTATAGTATTTTAATGTTTCGTGTTATCGTTTATAGTGTTACAGTTCACGTGTCTTAGCGTACAAGATTCCCTGTGTACTTGATGATTAGGGACCGTAACGTTGTGAATCGATAAATAATGGGGCCCTTTCCCTCCAGGAACACATGTTAATGGGGAGACTGCCGGTTAAGGGCAGGTGTGTGACGAAGATCCTCCACCTGAAACTCGCTTAAAACACGTTGTTGATATAAATAAACGGACACACATTTGTTAAAAAAAGTTTTTATTCATCTGCAATCATTTTTAAGTCAAAACTCTAACCGAATGTATTATGTCCTATGTTCAAACAGTTACAATACAATGCAAACCATATCCGTTCCAGGAATACCAAAGCGTTAACGTATCATTCTCCATTATTTCCTTATTAGTTCACCACATTTGTTCACTGTGCGTCTATGTTGAAGGCAAGGCCATATATCCAACGAACGCGTCATCAATGTACATCCTGAAATCGGCTATCTAAAGTCGATTAATACCAACCAAAAAAAGCTATATGCTTGNAAAAAAACCCGTTTAAAATGTTGAGAAAAGATCTAACTAAAGATGCATTCCACTGTTGGATGAATGTGTCGTATCAATGGAATCGAATAGCCATATAAGTATATACAGTATACACAAATAAAGAGTATAACAATCACACATTGTAACGTAGATACAATAAACATTATTTAAAAAAACGTATTTAAAATATATATTCCACTTTTTTAAAACTCAGAATGTCGTCGTTCATGTGGGGAGCGCAGTGGATCGTATCGTCTAAGCTTCTTTTCGGAATCCGTGTGATAACCCAGTCACATCGCCTAACTCCAGTGACAGCACCTTACCCAAACTACATCTCCCCAACAAGGCAGCCTTACCGATGCTGTGTATTGTGTTTATGGGATAACAGAGGTGTGTCTTACCCCATACGTTTTGCCCAAAACGACTGATTGTCCGCTTAACAGCCTAGCCTGTAAACAACCATTGGTGACAGTGTTGTTTGAGAGCAGCTATTAAAGTCGCTGCGGCAAACGAGGTGGTGGCTGGCCAAACCATGCCTCGTGTTTGTCTCCTGAGTGATGACGGATACAAACCTGACAAAGCGGAGACCATGTACCAGATCGGATTTTGGTTACTAATGTTAGAGTGATTGTATTGCAAGTGTGGTCACTACGCATCTGTACGTGCTCACTCCCGAAGCTTGGCGGTTTTTGGGAACGTCACGGGCTGCATTCACTTTAAATCGAGGACAATGGAGGCCATGGGGAACGTGTTTTTCCAGCGTTAATCCCATTTATTCAAAATAAGCGCACAATTACACACTGAGATGCACTTACATATTCATGCATGAAGCACAATGGACACATTACTCTTCGGTGTGTTATAGACATGCGGATTGTGCCTTCCAAAATTAACAATCGAATGCAAATATCCTGAAAGACAAAGGATTGATCCTAGGGGGGAGTTATAAGGCGGCTCAGAAGCAGAGCTCAATGCCATTTCGAGAGGGAACTTGATGAGGTTGGACGCTCGACTCGTCGCTCTGCTGATCGCCCTTCAACCGCGAGACAACGCAGCCTGGCGAGCACAATTGCTGTGTCGACAGATAGGCGACTTTGCGTCGGGAGAGTTCGTGGCGACATCTTCAGACGGGTTCAAGACATCGATATACCGTGAATCTCCTAGTAAGTGTCTATTTTCGCGTCGTTAAATTAGCGGGATTTTTTTGCGTCTCGGTTAGACGCGAGTGTCGTTCTTGTTTTAACAAAATCCAAAACATCCTTGCGGCCGATAGCGTGCTTTTGACTCAATAACACCGCTGCTGTTACTACACTCACATGGAGCAGAGAGGCTCTCCACAGCCCCACGCACACGGAGGCAAGAAGCCATTCAATTGCTCTGTGTGTGGGAAGTCCTTTTCACGGTCATCACATCTTAAGAGACACCAGAGAACACACACGGGCGAGAAGCCATTCCTGTGCCCTGTGTGTGGGAAGACATTTGCACGGTCATCACATCTTCAGAGACACCAGAGAACACACACGGGCGAGAAGCCGTTCCTGTGCCCTGTGTGTGGGAAGACATTTGCACGGTCATCACATCTTCAGAGTCACCAGAGAACACACACGGGCGAGAAGCCGTTTCTGTGCTCTGTGTGTGGGAAGACATTTGCACACTCATCAACCAGGAACAGGCATCAGAAGGTCCACAATGATAGGAAACTGAAATCAAAAGCTGAAATTCAAGGTGCTGCAATGAGTCCTGAAGAAGTTTCCACCTTCGATCCCATGCAGTTGGATCCCGAGAGATGGCTGGACGTAATGGAGTGGCTCGAGAGTCAACTAGAGAGCTCGGGGTGACTGAAATAATATTATGTCATGTGGTTATACCTATTAAGCCGTATCGAGTACTTTTGTGTGTAATTTTGACCATTTTAGATTTACAGTTTTTGTGAGTTTAATTACGTGCACAGTGGTGGTTTGTAATGTTATCGGATTACTTGCCGAAGTGGTGTGATGAGCACTTGCTGTGAGAGGGCTCAATTGTAGTCGTTAGGTATTCCTGTTGAGCTAAAGTTGGAATGCGTCTGTAGGTACATCTTTACTCAACATTTTAAACGGTTTTTTTTCGAGCATATAGCTGTTTTTATTGGTATTAATCGACTTTAGATAGCCGATTTCAGGATGTACATTGATGACAAGTTGGTTGGATATATGGCCTTGACTACAACATAGACGCACAGTGAACAAATGTGGTGAACTAATAAGGAAATCATGGGGAATGATACTTTAACGCTTTGGTATTCCTGGAACGGAAATGGTTTGCATGGTACTGGAAATTTGTGAACATAGGACATAATAATATTCCCTTCGAGTTTTGATGTAAAAATGATTGCAGATGAATAAAAAGTATTTTTAACAAATGTTTGTCCGGTCTTTATTTTATAATGTTCCTAGCAAAAATATGAGAGAATTTCAGGTGGAGGATCTCCGTCACACAAGTGTGCCCTGAACTGGCAGCATCTTGGCTGTCTACCCGATTAACACGTGTTCCTTGAGGGGAAAGGTCCCAGTAGTTAATCGTTCATCAACGTACCAGTCCCTAATCCCGAAGTATGTTGTACCTTATAACATGTAAACTGTAATACTATAAATGATAACACTAAACTTTAAACGATTATAAACTAGTGTTTTAATTTATAACCATATAAATTGAGGTAAGGTATTATAATAGCATTAGAATTACAGTGTGGTATAAGAATCGCACTATGCTGATATGTATGTATAGTGTACGTGCAAGGATCGGATAAAAAATTATTACAATTACAACATGGTCATATGACAATCAAGATTTTAATGCAAGATGTCATCGAATAACAAAAGACGGAATATATTATATAAATACACGCACAAACCCATTATAAACTCATGAGATTATGAATCGTTACAATTATTATAACAATCACAAATTGTGACAAAGAGAAATTCCCACAAGCAAAACACCACGCTCACGTGACGAACTCTTAAACAAACTGCAACACTCAAGTGACAGAACTCAACAAAAAAACGCCGAAATAAAAAGAACTACAACAATGGACAAATCCTAAAAACAGACAACACACGCACGTTAGTAGCTGTTAGAAGAAGACAACACTTAACACCTTCAACTATACACATCGTACAGCCAACTCGTAAATGGGGCGGTATATGACAGCCGTCGCTGCTGTCGACGGGGCCAAGCAGCGAGTGTTTAACTCCATTGTTTCAGAATCCGTGTCATCACCCGGCCACAGCGCCTTAGCCAAACTACATCTCCCGAACCAGGCAGCCTTCTCTATGCTGTGTATTTTAGCAGTATATTTACGGACGCACTTGAAGATAACAATTTGTCTAGAAAATGCAGGCGACTTGTTCTACCAACACGATTTCCAATTTATATCCGAAAAAGTATGAGTTCATTCATGAGTAGTATTCACTAAGCACCGATGGCACTAACCTGCACACAGTTATGATTAAACAAAGTAAACATTAGTCGCTCATCCCAGCTCAGACATGATCATAGCAATCATTTCCAAATCCGTGTCGGGTCCCACGAGAACAGGGCACGTCCACAAACTTTCAAATTATAAACTCACATTGTATACTCTAACATTATAAACTTTAACAATATAACCTTCAAACTATGAGCTATACATTGTAACGCTTTAAAATAACACTACAAACTAGTGTTATAGTAAACTATAATGTTGTGAACTCTAACAATATAAGCTATAAGCTATACATTATAACGCTATAAAATAACAATAAACTGGTGTTACAGTGATATTCGAATCTCATTCGAATTCTTAGCTTCACAACGTGGTCCTCCAAGAATCACACTATGCTCGTGTGTATGTAACATGTCTGTATGTAATATGCATGAATGTAATATGTCTGTATGTAACATGTTTGCATGTAATATGTATGTATGTAATATGGACGTGCGAACCAAGGATGCAATATGTGAAACGGAAGGTGCAGGATCAGGATGGGATTAAAATAATTTGAATAACACTTTGGTGGTATTAGGATCAAGCTGTCCACTGCTGGATGAATATTCCATCTCAATGGCATCAAATAGCAATATTCTGTATGAATATGTAAAATAATCGCACAAACCCAATATTAGCCCGTGAAATAATGAATCGTTACAATTGCAATGACTCAGACTGCAGAGGGTTCTTTTATTTAGCCTTTAACGCGGTTTCAGACCCCAGGCGTCACGATATAGCAACGACGACGACGAGACAGCAACCAGCCAACACAGCCCCAAACCTCGTTCCTCCCCCTCTCTCATTGCTGTGTCGACAGTTAGGCGACTTTGCGTCGGGAGAGTTCGTGGCGACATCTTCAGACGGGTTCCAGACATTGATATACCGTGAATCTTCAAGTAAGTGTTTATTTTCGCGGACAAACTCTTAAACGTGTTCGTCGTCAAATTTACGGGATTTTTTTGCGTCTCGGTTAGACGCGAGTGTCGTTCTTGTTTTAGCTGTTAACAAAAAACGCTAAACATCCTTGCGGCCGATAGCGTACTTTTGACTTGATAACACCGCTGCTGTTACTACGCTCACATGGAGCAGAGACGCGCTCCACAGCCCCACGCACACGGAGGCAAGAAGCCATTCAATTGCTCTGTGTGCGGGAAGTCCTTTTCATGGCCATCACATCTTCAGAGACACCAAAGAACACACACGGGTGAGAAGCAATTCCCGTGCTCTGTGTGTAGGAAGGCATTTGCAAACTCATCACATCTTCAGAGTCACAAGAGAACACACACGGGCGAGAAGCTATTCCTGTGTTCTGTGTGTGGAAAGGCATTTGCACGTTCATCAACTCTTCAAAACCACCAGAGAACACACACGGGTGAGAAGCCATTCCTGTGCTCTGTGTGTGGGAAGACATTTGCAAAGTCATCACATCTTCAGAGACACCAGAAAACACACACGGGCGAGAAGCCATTCCTGTGCCCTGTGTGTGGGAAGACATTTGCACGGTCATCACATCTTCAGAGACACCAGAGAACACACACGGGCGAGAAGCCGTTCCTGTGCCCTGTGTGTGGGAAGACATTTGCACGGTCATCACATCTTCAGAGTCACCAGAGAACACACACGGGCGAGAAGCCGTTTCTGTGCTCTGTGTGTGGGAAGACATTTGCACACTCATCAACCAGGAACAGGCATCAGAAGGTCCACAATGATAGGAAACTGAAATCAAAAGCTGAAATTCAAGGTGCTGCAATGAGTCCTGAAGAAGTTTCCACCTTCGATCCCATGCAGTTGGATCCCGAGAGATGGCTGGACGTAATGGAGTGGCTCGAGAGTCAACTAGAGAGCTCGGGGTGACTGAAATAATATTATGTCATGTGGTTATACCTATTAAGCCGTATCGAGTACTTTTGTGTGTAATTTTGACCATTTTAGATTTACAGTTTTTGTGAGTTTAATTACGTGCACAGTGGTGGTTTGTAATGTTATCGGATTACTTGCCGAAGTGGTGTGATGAGCACTTGCTGTGAGAGGGCTCAATTGTAGTCGTTAGGTATTCCTGTTGAGCTAAAGTTGGAATGCGTCTGTAGGTACATCTTTACTCAACATTTTAAACGGTTTTTTTTCGAGCATATAGCTGTTTTTATTGGTATTAATCGACTTTAGATAGCCGATTTCAGGATGTACATTGATGACAAGTTGGTTGGATATATGGCCTTGACTACAACATAGACGCACAGTGAACAAATGTGGTGAACTAATAAGGAAATCATGGGGAATGATACTTTAACGCTTTGGTATTCCTGGAACGGAAATGGTTTGCATGGTACTGGAAATTTGTGAACATAGGACATAATAAATATTCCCTTCGAGTTTTGATGTAAAAATGATTGCAGATGAATAAAAAGTATTTTTAACAAATGTTTGTCCGGTCTTTATTTTATAATGTTCCTAGCAAAAATATGAGAGAATTTCAGGTGGAGGATCTCCGTCACACAAGTGTGCCCTGAACTGGCAGCATCTTGGCTGTCTACCCGATTAACACGTGTTCCTTGAGGGAAAGGTCCCAGTAGTTAATCGTTCATCAACGTACCAGTCCCTAATCCCGAAGTATGTTGTACCTTATAACATGTAAACTGTAATACTATAAATGATAACACTAAACTTTAAACGATTATAAACTAGTGTTTTAATTTATAACCATATAAATTGAGGTAAGGTATTATAATAGCATTAGAATTACAGTGTGGTCGTATAAGAATCGCACTATGCTGATATGTATGTATAGTGTACGTGCAAGGATCGGATAAAAATTATTACAATTACAACATGGTCATATGACAATCAAGATTTTTAATGCAAGATGTCATCGAATAACAAAAGACGGAATATATTTATATAAATACACGCACAAACCCATTATAAACTCATGAGATTATGAATCGTTACAATTATTATAACAATCACAAATTGTGACAAAGAGAAATTCCCACAAGCAAAACACCACGCTCACGTGACGAACTCTTAAACAAACTGCAACACTCAAGTGACAGAACTCAACAAAAAAACGCCGAAATAAAAAGAACTACAACAATGGACAAATCCTAAAAACAGACAACACACGCACGTTAGTAGCTGTTAGAAGAAGACAACACTTAACACCTTCAACTATACACATCGTACAGCCAACTCGTAAATGGGGCGGTATATGACAGCCGTCGCTGCTGTCGACGGGGCCAAGCAGCGAGTGTTTAACTCCATTGTTTCAGAATCCGTGTCATCACCCGGCCACAGCGCCTTAGCCAAACTACATCTCCCGAACCAGGCAGCCTTCTCTATGCTGTGTATTTTAGCAGTATATTTACGGACGCACTTGAAGATAACAATTTGTCTAGAAAATGCAGGCGACTTGTTCTACCAACACGATTTCCAATTTATATCCGAAAAAAGTATGAGTTCATTCATGAGTAGTATTCACTAAGCACCGATGGCACTAACCTGCACACAGTTATGATTAAACAAAGTAAACATTAGTCGCTCATCCCAGCTCAGACATGATCATAGCAATCATTTCCAAATCCGTGTCGGGTCCCACGAGAACAGGGCACGTCCACAAACTTTCAAATTATAAACTCACATTGTATACTCTAACATTATAAACTTTAACAATATAACCTTCAAACTATGAGCTATACATTGTAACGCTTTAAAATAACACTACAAACTAGTGTTATAGTAAACTATAATGTTGTGAACTCTAACAATATAAGCTATAAGCTATACATTATAACGCTATAAAATAACAATAAACTGGTGTTACAGTGATATTCGAATCTCATTCGAATTCTTAGCTTCACAACGTGGTCCTCCAAGAATCACACTATGCTCGTGTGTATGTAACATGTCTGTATGTAATATGCATGAATGTAATATGTCTGTATGTAACATGTTTGCATGTAATATGTATGTATGTAATATGGACGTGCGAACCAAGGATGCAATATGTGAAACGGAAGGTGCAGGATCAGGATGGGATTAAAATAATTTGAATAACACTTTGGTGGTATTAGGATCAAGCTGTCCACTGCTGGATGAATATTCCATCTCAATGGCATCAAATAGCAATATTCTGTATGAATATGTAAAATAATCGCACAAACCCAATATTAGCCCGTGAAATAATGAATCGTTACAATTGCAATGACTCAGACTGCAGAGGGTTCTTTTATTTAGCCTTTAACGCGGTTTCAGACCCCAGGCGTCACGATATAGCAACGACGACGACGAGACAGCAACCAGCCAACACAGCCCCAAACCTCGTTCCTCCCCCTCTCTCATTGCTGTGTCGACAGTTAGGCGACTTTGCGTCGGGAGAGTTCGTGGCGACATCTTCAGACGGGTTCCAGACATTGATATACCGTGAATCTTCAAGTAAGTGTTTATTTTCGCGGACAAACTCTTAAACGTGTTCGTCGTCAAATTTACGGGATTTTTTTGCGTCTCGGTTAGACGCGAGTGTCGTTCTTGTTTTAGCTGTTAACAAAAAACGCTAAACATCCTTGCGGCCGATAGCGTACTTTTGACTTGATAACACCGCTGCTGTTACTACGCTCACATGGAGCAGAGACGCGCTCCACAGCCCCACGCACACGGAGGCAAGAAGCCATTCAATTGCTCTGTGTGCGGGAAGTCCTTTTCATGGCCATCACATCTTCAGAGACACCAAAGAACACACACGGGTGAGAAGCAATTCCCGTGCTCTGTGTGTAGGAAGGCATTTGCAAACTCATCACATCTTCAGAGTCACAAGAGAACACACACGGGCGAGAAGCTATTCCTGTGTTCTGTGTGTGGAAAGGCATTTGCACGTTCATCAACTCTTCAAAACCACCAGAGAACACACACGGGTGAGAAGCCATTCCTGTGCTCTGTGTGTGGGAAGACATTTGCAAAGTCATCACATCTTCAAGACACCAGAAACACACGGGCGAGAAGCCATTCCTGTGCCTGTGTGTGGGAAGACATTTGCACGGTCATCACATCTTCAGAGACACCAGAGAACACACACGGGCGAGAAGCCGTTCCTGTGCCCTGTGTGTGGGAAGACATTTGCACGGTCATCACATCTTCAGAGTCACCAGAGAACACACACGGGCGAGAAGCCGTTTCTGTGCTCTGTGTGTGGGAAGACATTTGCACACTCATCAACCAGGAACAGGCATCAGAAGGTCCACAATGATAGGAAACTGAAATCAAAAGCTGAAATTCAAGGTGCTGCAATGAGTCCTGAAGAAGTTTCCACCTTCGATCCCATGCAGTTGGATCCCGAGAGATGGCTGGACGTAATGGAGTGGCTCGAGAGTCAACTAGAGAGCTCGGGGTGACTGAAATAATATTATGTCATGTGGTTATACCTATTAAGCCGTATCGAGTACTTTTGTGTGTAATTTTGACCATTTTAGATTTACAGTTTTTGTGAGTTTAATTACGTGCACAGTGGTGGTTTGTAATGTTATCGGATTACTTGCCGAAGTGGTGTGATGAGCACTTGCTGTGAGAGGGCTCAATTGTAGTCGTTAGGTATTCCTGTTGAGCTAAAGTTGGAATGCGTCTGTAGGTACATCTTTACTCAACATTTTAAACGGTTTTTTTTCGAGCATATAGCTGTTTTTATTGGTATTAATCGACTTTAGATAGCCGATTTCAGGATGTACATTGATGACAAGTTCGTTGGATATATGGCCTTGACTACAACATAGACGCACAGTGAACAAATGTGGTGAACTAATAAGGAAATCATGGGAATGATACTTTAACGCTTTGGTATTCCTGGAACGGAAATGGTTTGCATGGTACTGGAAATTTGTGAACATAGGACATAATAATATTCCCTTCGAGTTTTGATGTAAAAATGATTGCAGATGAATAAAAAGTATTTTTAACAAATGTTTGTCCGGTCTTTATTTTATAATGTTCCTAGCAAAAATATGAGAGAATTTCAGGTGGAGGATCTCCGTCACACAAGTGTGCCTGAACTGGCAGCATCTTGGCTGTCTACCCGATTAACACGTGTTCCTTGAGGGGAAAGGTCCCAGTAGTTAATCGTTCATCAACGTACCAGTCCCTAATCCCGAAGTATGTTGTACCTTATAACATGTAAACTGTAATACTATAAATGATAACACTAAACTTTAAACGATTATAAACTAGTGTTTTAATTTATAACCATATAAATTGAGGTAAGGTATTATAATAGCATTAGAATTACAGTGTGGTCGTATAAGAATCGCACTATGCTGATATGTATGTATAGTGTACGTGCAAGGATCGGATAAAAATTATTACAATTACAACATGGTCATATGACAATCAAGATTTTAATGCAAGATGTCATCGAATAACAAAAGACGGAATATATTTATATAAATACACGCACAAACCCATTATAAACTCATGAGATTATGAATCGTTACAATTATTATAACAATCACAAATTGTGACAAAGAGAAATTCCCACAAGCAAAACACCACGCTCACGTGACGAACTCTTAAACAAACTGCAACACTCAAGTGACAGAACTCAACAAAAAAACGCCGAAATAAAAAGAACTACAACAATGGACAAATCCTAAAAACAGACAACACACGCACGTTAGTAGCTGTTAGAAGAAGACAACACTTAACACCTTCAACTATACACATCGTACAGCCAACTCGTAAATGGGGCGGTATATGACAGCCGTCGCTGCTGTCGACGGGGCCAAGCAGCGAGTGTTTAACTCCATTGTTTCAGAATCCGTGTCATCACCCGGCCACAGCGCCTTAGCCAAACTACATCTCCCGAACCAGGCAGCCTTCTCTATGCTGTGTATTTTAGCAGTATATTTACGGACGCACTTGAAGATAACAATTTGTCTAGAAAATGCAGGCGACTTGTTCTACCAACACGATTTCCAATTTATATCCGAAAAAAGTATGAGTTCATTCATGAGTAGTATTCACTAAGCACCGATGGCACTAACCTGCACACAGTTATGATTAAACAAAGTAAACATTAGTCGCTCATCCCAGCTCAGACATGATCATAGCAATCATTTCCAAATCCGTGTCGGGTCCCACGAGAACAGGGCACGTCCACAAACTTTCAAATTATAAACTCACATTGTATACTCTAACATTATAAACTTTAACAATATAACCTTCAAACTATGAGCTATACATTGTAACGCTTTAAAATAACACTACAAACTAGTGTTATAGTAAACTATAATGTTGTGAACTCTAACAATATAAGCTATAAGCTATACATTATAACGCTATAAAATAACAATAAACTGGTGTTACAGTGATATTCGAATCTCATTCGAATTCTTAGCTTCACAACGTGGTCCTCCAAGAATCACACTATGCTCGTGTGTATGTAACATGTCTGTATGTAATATGCATGAATGTAATATGTCTGTATGTAACATGTTTGCATGTAATATGTATGTATGTAATATGGACGTGCGAACAAGGATGCAATATGTGAAACGGAAGGTGCAGGATCAGGATGGGATTAAAATAATTTGAATAACACTTTGGTGGTATTAGGATCAAGCTGTCCACTGCTGGATGAATATTCCATCTCAATGGCATCAAATAGCAATATTCTGTATGAATATGTAAAATAATCGCACAAACCCAATATTAGCCCGTGAAATAATGAATCGTTACAATTGCAATGACTCAGACTGCAGAGGGTTCTTTTATTTAGCCTTTAACGCGGTTTCAGACCCCAGGCGTCACGATATAGCAACGACGACGACGAGACAGCAACCAGCCAACACAGCCCCAAACCTCGTTCCTCCCCCTCTCTCATTGCTGTGTCGACAGTTAGGCGACTTTGCGTCGGGAGAGTTCGTGGCGACATCTTCAGACGGGTTCCAGACATTGATATACCGTGAATCTTCAAGTAAGTGTTTATTTTCGCGGACAAACTCTTAAACGTGTTCGTCGTCAAATTTACGGGATTTTTTTGCGTCTCGGTTAGACGCGAGTGTCGTTCTTGTTTTAGCTGTTAACAAAAGCTAAACATCCTTGCGGCCGATAGCGTACTTTTGACTTGATAACACCGCTGCTGTTACTACGCTCACATGGAGCAGAGACGCGCTCCACAGCCCCACGCACACGGAGGCAAGAAGCCATTCAATTGCTCTGTGTGCGGGAAGTCCTTTTCATGGCCATCACATCTTCAGAGACACCAAAGAACACACACGGGTGAGAAGCAATTCCCGTGCTCTGTGTGTAGGAAGGCATTTGCAAACTCATCACATCTTCAGAGTCACAAGAGAACACACACGGGCGAGAAGCTATTCCTGTGTTCTGTGTGTGGAAAGGCATTTGCACGTTCATCAACTCTTCAAAACCACCAGAGAACACACGGGTGAGAAGACATTCCTGTGCCCTGTTTGTGGAAAGGCATTTGCACGTTCATTAACTCTTCAAAATCACCAGAGAACACACACGGGTGAGAAGCCATTCCTGTGCTCTGTGTGTGGGAAGACATTTGCAAAGTCATCACATCTTCAGAGACACCAGAAAACACACACGGGCGAGAAGCCATTCCTGTGCCCTGTGTGTGGGAAGACATTTGCACAGTCATCACATCTTCAGAGACACCAGAGAACACACACGGGTGAGAAGCCATTCCTGTGCCCTGTGTGTGGAAAAATCATTTGCACGCTCATCAAAACAGAAGAAGCATCAGAAGGTCCACGATGATAGGAAGCTGAAATCAAAAGGTGAAATTCAAGGTGCTGCAATGATTCCTGAAGATAATTCCACCTTCGATCCCATGCAGTTGGCTCGTGGATCAAACCGAGAGCTAGCGGTGAATGAAATATGATGTTGCATGCGGTTGTACCTATTAAGCTGTCTTGAGTACTTTGTGTGTAATTCTGACCCTTTAGTTTTACAGTTCGTTTGAGAGTTTCTTGACGGCAGGTGGTGATTTTGATTTGTCGGATTACTTGATGAAGTGGTGTGATGAGCAGTGGTTGTGAGATGGTTCAATTCCGGGCAATATTTAGTGTTTAAGTCTTCCTGTTGAGCTTAAGTTGGAATGCATCTGTAGTTAGATCTTAACTCAACATTTAAACGGTTTTTTTTCAAGTATAAAGCGACTTTAGGATGTACATTGATGACGCGTTCGTTGGATATATGGCCTTGACTTCAACATAGAGGCACAGTGAACAAATGTGGTGAATTAATAAGGAAATCATGGGAATGATATTTAACGCTTTGGTATTCCTGGAACGGATATGGTTTGCATTGTACTGTAACTGTTTGAACATAGGACATAATATATATTCGGTTGGAGTTTAACGTAAAAATGATTGAAGATGAATAAAACGTATTTTAACAAACGTTTGTCCTTTTTTATTTTACAATGTTCATAGCAAAACGTGTTTTAAGCGCGTTTCAGGTGGAGGATCTTCGTCACACAAATCTGCCCTTAACCGGCAGCATCTTGGCTGTCTCCCACTAAATGTGTCCCTGGAGGGGAAAGGTCCCATTACAAATCTATTCGCAACGTTACGGTCCCTAATCATCAAGTATGACATGTGAACTGTAACACTATCAACGATAACAAAATAATGAAAATACAATAATCTATTAACTAGTTTCATCATTTATAACACCAAAACAGAGGTACGGTATTATTAGTTTTGAACAAAATAAACGGAGGTTCGTTATTATAATCACATAAAATAATTATAATCGCACTGTGATAATCTTAGAATCACACTGTGGCCATATGCATGTTAAGTGAATGCGAACCGGGGTAGGATGCAAGATTTGAATCTCATTACAATTATTAAAATCCCACTGTAGTCGCATTAGAATCAAACTGTCCACTGTTGGATGAATGTCATGTTAATTAAACCGAATAGCTATATACGGTGTGTATAACAATCACATATAACATAATTACATTTCATATGATTTGAAAAACATACGTTCATTTAAAAAAAACTGAGAATTTCTTGGACTTGTGGGGAGATGGAACGTGGATCGGATCGTCTCCGCTGCTGTCGACGGGGCCAAGCAGCGAATTTTAACTCCAGTCACAGCGCCTTATCCAAACTACATCTCCCCAACAAGGCAGCCTTCCCTCTGCTGTGTATTTTAGCCGTATATTTGAGGACGATATTGAAGATAACAATTCGTCACGAAAAGGCATGATTACAATTCTTTCATAAAGGAGTATGAGTTCATTCATGAGTGGTATTCGCTAAGCCCAGATGGCACTAACCTGCACTCAGTTATGTTGAAACAAAGTAAACAGTCGCTCAAATCTCAGCTCATTCATGGTCATTGCAATTATTTCCAAATCCGAGTGGGGTCCCACGAGGACAGGGCACGGCCAAAAACTCTCACATTATAAACTCACACTGTAAGCTCTAACATTATAAACTCTAACAATATAACTGTTATAGCTATAATTGAAACGCTATAATAATAACACTGGTAACTACTTTCATAGTAAAATCTAATAATTGAACAAACCCACTATGAGCTCGTGAGATTATGAATCGTCACAATTCTAATGACTCCAGACTCTGTAGACTGTAGAGGGTTATTTTATTTAGCCTGTAACACTGCTTACGACCCCGGAATCACGATACAGCAACGACAACGACGAGACAGCAACCAGCCACGACCCGATATTCCATAAAACAGCCCCGGACCTCGTTCCTCCCGCTCTCTTATTCTCGTTGTGAATCTACTCCCACCCTTTGTCCCGCCTTCCCTTCTTTAACTCTTGATCTCCTAGTAATAGGTTTTTACCCTTACAACTGGTACAAAAACTGACACCTTTATGCAAGGCATCATGTTTGCAATAACCACAACACAAGCAGGCAGAATGCAAACAAAAAGAAACAACTCTGATGACGATAATGATATGTATTGTCCTTGAAGTTGATTGGGTAAAAACCTATTACTATATTTTGCCACTGGTGAAGGAGGTCTTATAGTGTAAATCTTTATATCCTATTGTCACCGCTTGTCCCTTAGTAGATGCACTGTCTTTACATCAAAATATTTTTTATAAGCCACGTGAGTCAGGGCAGTGAGATGTGCGGTTGCCAAAGTGAAACAACGCAAGCCTTGATGGTTAAGAGTATTGCTCACCGAGAGAAATCTCCCCAATGGTACGTCGATAATTCCGAACCTGAGAGTCGCATCTTAGAGTGTCATATTTTGTTTAAAATTAAAATTGCTTAACACCAAGTGTTCGAGTGCTTCTTTCCAGTCCATGCAAAACTGTCTTATCATAGAACTGTAACCTGCGTTGAGATATGAATTTGGAGACCTAACATAACATAAACACACTAAGATAATCAATAAATGTTTAACAAAGATAATCGGTTATCNATTATACAATCTGGATAACGAAACTAAGATAGTTTCATAACTGCTACATTAACAAATCGCAAGCATTCGCATAAATACGATTATCTCCGTGATTATCAAATTTTATGGTGAAATTCCACTTTTATTGTTTATAAGACTACCAGGCTAACACAACCGAGGAATGCACTTTTTGTAAAAAATACAGCTGTAAAAATTGTTAAATTTTAGTAAAAAACGGCAGAGGTTCGTATGCCGATTTCTTGTTTGGGACGTGCATAATGTGAATTTCCCACTTTTAATGTAATATAGAGCATACTAATGCTTAACAAAATGGAGGAATTCACTTTTTTTTTTACTTCTAAATTTCATGCATGAAATTCCACACTTTTTAACGTAATATATAGGCTACTCAGGCTAAACACAACCAAGAAATGCACTTTTAGTTGAAAAATAAAGCTAGGAAATTGGATTTCGATTTAAAGCTTTCGTGACTGCAGGGATTCATCTTCTTAAAGTCACGTAGAAAGAAATAATCTTTCTGACAGACCTGTTCTTCACCTGACGGCTGCTTGCGTTGTGGCCGAAACGTCGTGAGAATAATTTATTTTATTATTTTATTATTTCCATTCTACGTGACTTTACCAAAAGAACCAAGAAGACTAGGAAAATTGGACCAATTTTTCCAAAAACGGCATAGGTTAGTATGGCGATTTTATTTTATGGACGTGAAAATGTCATTGAAATTCGCCAGCGGTGTGCTGGAGAGCCAAGCAACGACATGTACAAAGTGCTGCTCATAGCGAGCAGCACCGATGGAGGTCGTCACGGCACACGAGGGGTGGGTGGCCAGCACCACGCCCGGCCGCCTTTGTCTCCCTAGTGGCTTTGTTTACACACCGCACCGGGTACTCGTTTGAGGCTAAGTCGAAACTCGCTCCTTTCTGTCAACAAACTTGAACTCTGACCCCGCTCTCTGACGTCACCGCTCAGCGTGACATCGCGTCAAACGCCAGGGATGTTCCTCGCTAGTGACGTCATGTCACCCACCCCCGACCACCGCGCTCTTGAGCGTGACGTCACTCTGCTCGGCCGCTGCCGATATCTGTCCAGTGCCAATCCTTATTTGGCAAAGCCACGCCCGGTACGTGGCGGCTCATTAACATAATTTATTCGTGAAAGCGTCGCGAGTTGAGAGCCGCTCATTGTGGGAGGGAGTGTCATCGTACCCCGCAAGTGACGTCATGTCGCCTGCTGCCGCGTGACGTCGCGAGGGACCAGGAAGTTGCCGCTCCGCCCGTGAACTGAAATCCGAGGTGAGAAATCCTCATCGCGTTGTGGTGGTGGTTGTTGTGGTGGTGTGTTGTTGTGGTGGTTGTGGTGGTGTGTTGTGGTTGTTGTTGTTTATTGAGGTAGAGCCTCACTCTCTCTCTCGTAGGGATGTTATTGAGTAGCAGCGAGCATGGAAGCGATGTCCAGGTTGGAACTTATCAACGCGGGCCTTGCCTCCTGCCCTCGCCTGATCGCGTTTGCTTCAATCTCTCGCTAAGTTTAATTTTCTTCACCTGGCTCGCAACTTTGTAACTTTGTTTTACTTTAATATTCTCAGTTTTTTTTTTACCAGGCCAAGCCCGCTTGAGCTGCTATACCGCTCTTGTTTTCAGAAGAGACCTTCCCACAACAACAAGGTGAGGTTTGTCAACAGCGTGGCGGTGTTCATTCTGACGCGTGGCGGTGTTCACTCTAGACACGTGGTGGTGTTCACTCTCTGCATGTGGAGTGGGACAACCGGGAGATCCAGAGATAAATCCACGCGACCACGGGGAGAGAGAGACACGTAAACTCCAAATATACAGCAGGCGTCAGGGTTGGATCGAACCCACGACTTCCTGTATGCCATGACAGGTAGTTAACATCTCACCACGAGAGAGACATGCAGCCTCGGCTGTGTTGGTTGTTCCTCAATGAATTACTTGGTGGAGTGAGGAAGCATTAATACTGAGCGGATGAAGGTGGCCAGGCATGGGTCTGGACACACCACCACCTGTGAACCGTGTCACTGAAAAACCCTGAAAAATTGATTTTTGTAGGAAAGAAAAAAGCTGAAAGAAATCAATTTAACTAAATGGGATGTTTTTCACTGAAGGAAATTTAACCTTAACCCACTTCTACGTAATGTCGATTTTGGCAACTCGGGAAGGGAATGACGTGGCAAGCTGAAAATAGTCACGTTCACTTAGACCAGGGGTCTGCAACCTTTAAGACATAAAGAGCCACTTGGACCCGTTTCCGAAGGAAAAAATAAACTGGGAGCCGCAAAACCATTGCGACATTTAAAACAAATATAACACTGCATATATTGTTTCTTACCTTATTGCTATATACAGGATCGTGCAGTCAGCTGTCAATCTGAATAAAAAATGACTTTTTCACTTAACAATGTAAAATATATTTTTGCAAATTAATAGCTAAATTACCTGGTTAATGGGATTTTTGCTCCTGAACCTCAGTGCACAGTGTCTGCACATCAGGGCTGTAAGACGTCACCTTCATTTTCACACAGGCTTGCAAGCTGTCATCTGTGAGGCGTGATCGATGTTTGTTTTTAATATAGTTCATGTTGGAGAAGACCTGCTCACATACATATGTGGAGCCGAAGATCGACAGGACTCCAAATGCATACTTTTTCATTTTTATATAAGTGTTGGGGATGGCATTCCATGTTTCGAATACAAGTTTGTCCTGTTTGGGAAGGTTTTCAATATCACTCCATTTATGATTCTGAGCCAGAATGGCCTTCTGACGGGCAACATCCTCAAGAGTAGCGGTCAAGCATTTGAACTTGGACACCCATATATCTTTGTCGGCTATATCGGCCAGTTCCATCTCAAGATCAGGTTGACTTACACCTGCAAATGCAGTCATATTCAATAGGGATGGATCGATCGCCAGGGGAGTGACAGGGAAGGATAATGTCGTTTTTTCCTCTCTGAACTCACAGAATCGTTTCCCAAACGAACTTTGCATTGTGGTGATTGCAGACTTGAAATATTCCAAATTTATCGTATCATGACTTTGTTTGAACTCTCTCAAAGAGGGAAAGTGAGACAGTGTACCTCTCTGTAAATCTTTGACAAACACTGTCAACTTGCGCTCGAATGCCAAAACCTCCTCCAGCATGTGCAGGGCTGTGCCTCCTTTCCCCTGAAGGGTTGTATTTAGCGTGTTTAGATGTGCTGTCATGTCAACCATAAAATGTAATTTTTCCAGCCACTCTGGCTGTTCCAGCTCAGCAAAGGTGAGCTCTTTGCTGCCCAGGAAGGTTTTTACTTCTTCCAAACATATGACAAAGCGTTTTAGCACCTCGCCTCTGGACAGCCACCGGACCTTGTTGTGGAGCAGGAGGTCAGAATATATGCTTTCCACCTCATCCAATAGCAAACGGAACTGGCGGTGGTTTAAACCCTTTGCCATTATCTTATTAACAATCTGAATGACCACATCCATCACTTTTGTGCATTGCGGGGGAAATGTTTGAGCACACAATGCCTCTTGGTGCAGGATGCAATGAAATGACAGCAGCGTTCTACCCAGCGCCTTCTGCAGTAGAGCCACAAAGCCCTTCTGTGCTCCTCTCATGCTCGCTTCCCCATCAGTAGCCACTGAGACCAGGTGGTTGGTGTTTATTTTTTTAGCACTTAAAAAGTCCAGGACAGCCTTACAGATATCCTCACCCCTTGTTTGGTCTTTTAGTGGTATCAGCTCAATCAGTTCTTCCTGTGGCCCAAAAGAGTTCACATATCGGCAGAACAGTGCTATGTGTTCAATATCACCTTTATCTTTGGACTCATCACAGGCGATGGAGTACGCCACAGCTGAATTAATGTTTTTAATTTGCTGTTTGCTAATGTTTTCTGCCATTTTTAGGGTTCTGTCTTTGACAGTCTTCGCAGAGAGAGGCATGTCTTTGATTTTCTGCACAATTTCATTCTTGTTTTTGAAGTCCATGTATAGATGTTCCGAAATATTAATGAATGCTTCTTTTATATACTCTCCATCTGTGAAGGGCTTCCCGTGCTTGACTATTTCCTGAGCGGCCACAAAACTAGCATATGTTGTGGAATTTTCAGTCTTCACCCACTTCTTGAAATTATTTTTGCTCATATTAACCTTCCTCATAAGTTCTGCAATGGCTTTTCGTCTCTCATCTCCATCTGGATATTTTTCAGCAAAGGCTGTGTGTTTATTCTGGAAATGTCTTGCAATATTCGACTTTTTGTTGTTTGCTAATTTCTCACCACTTATTAAGCATACTGGTAAACCAGTCTAGTCAGTAGAGAATGCAAATGATTCTGTCCATGAGGAGCGGAGCTGATGGAGGCAGCCATGTTTTGCGTTACCTAGCAACGGCAACGTTATTGCCTGTCACCGGGCGGGCAGTGTGGAGCGGAGCGGCGACCTGTCAGCAGCGGCAACGCCAGAGCAGGTGTCACAGTGCGCCTCCTCCCCTCGCTAGCATCCGCCCCGGAGCCGCGGTCAAGGTTCAAAAGAGCCGCATGCGGCTCCGGAGCCTCAGGTTGCCGACCCCTGACTTAGACATTCCAGACAGCATAAGTTGTGCAAATTTAATGATGCTAGAGCTCAGCGTTGGAGAGTTTTTGGTTCTTCACACAAACAAACAGATGTAATTTCTGCTTCATATTTAAGATAGCAGTTGTACCTGTTCTTCACACGGATATGTATTGAAACTCCGAGAAGCCAATGGCTTCATCGGCCAGGAGCGAAGCGCCACCTAAAATCTCCCGGCACGCTGTTAACAGCTCTAGAAGTACGGCGCACGAAGAGCCATATGGTAGGGTAAGCATTGCAGAGCGGTTAACTCAGGTGTGTTGCGGGTTGACGCCACACACTCCATGGTCATTTCTCCCCCCCCCCTCCCAAAAACAAGTCTATTTTTTATAGTTTTTACATTGTGTACAGTATGGAACCTACCCACATGCCAAATTTCAAGTGTGTTGCATGTTGGGAAGTATGCTAAACATTTCGAACAGACACACGTATCCACACATTTCCCTTTTATATATAGACTAGTTTTACTACCCGGCTTCGCCCGTGACTTGGATTCTTGTCTTGGATTAAAACAGTGCCTACGTGGAGTGTTTGGGGGGGGGTGACGTCAGCAAGCACACTGCGTAACGCTGCCGCATGCGGGTGTGACATCACAGATGTGATGACAGATGTGATGTCACCGCTCACTTGCGTGCAAAATAAATGCATTAGTGATCCCTCGTTTATCGCGGTTAATGGGGACCGGAACCCCTCGTGATAGGTGAAAATCCACGAAGTAGGATTGGCCCCCTAGGAATTTCCGTATATGTGTGTGTGGGTACCAGAATGTTTAAAATATGTATATTTATACTTTATATATATATTTTACTTAAATCTATTTAATTATAAACCTTAATATTATACATTCACTCTCTCTCTCATACGATACGTATTATGGTGTTCTACACTCACCAGTTAATTTCGAACACAACACTAAGATACGCGAGACACAGTTGACAGCGTGAACGAGAGTGGCGAGATACAACAAGGGAAGAAGCTGGGAGAGGATGCGATGATGCGCAGCCAATCAGCTCACGGGATACTGGTCATCCACTCGTGCTCTCATTCGTCGCTCTCGCGCCGGGAACCAATCACGTGCCTTGTCTGAGTGCCCGTGGGTATGTACAAAGCCTCTGAGAGAGTTTCTCTCTTTGTCTGGCATCCTGGGAAACCGTTTCTCTCGCGCATCATGATGAAACAACACTGCTTTCCACAATACGGCTGCCGATATGGCGGTATTTTTTAATTTAAATTTTTCGATGAATATTTTTGAAAAATCCGCGATGCACTGAGGCCGCGAAACTTGAATCGTGAAGTGGCGAGGGATTACTGTATTGCGCCCCGCCCCTCCCCAAAATACAAAAGTCTATTTTTATACTTTTCGCATTGTGTACAGTCTGGAAGCTAACCACATGCCAAATTTCAAGTTTGTTGCATGTCGGGAAGTATGCTAAACATTTCGAACAGACATTCACAAACTTCCCTTTTTTATATATAGATAAATCAGCATTTTGCGACCGCCACCGTGTGGCATATTATTATGTGCCAGGGACTCTTGAGAGGACAACAGTCCAACTCCATAATTTGCAATAAGTAACGGCAAAGCAGTTATAAGCGACTCGCAGAATTGTGCGCAGTTGCGTATACAGTACACGGCTTCCCTGAAGGCAAACACCTTCAGCGAGCGCGATGCCGATCACGCGCGTCGAATAAAAAGCAAGGGACAAGTCCTTACTAATAACTCTTTACTAACAACTCCTTACTAACAACTATCATTATTTCTAGATTTGAAGCTTTCGTGACTGCAAGGATTCATACTCTTAGGTTGTTTCGGTAAAGTCACGTGTAAAAGATTAAGTAAAATAATAAAAATGAAAATAATCTTCTTGTTTCTTTCGGTAAAGTCACGTAGAAGGGAAGTAATAAAATAATAAAAATAAAACATAATAAAACAATTCTCACGACGTTTCGGCTACAACGCAAGCAGCCGTCTTCAGGTGAAGAATGAGACACTGGTTGTAGACGGCTGCTTGCGTTGTAGCCGAAACGTCGTGAGAATTGTTTTATTATGTTTTATTTTATTATTTTATTACTTCCCTTCTACGTGACTTTACCGAAAGAAACAAGAAGATGAATCCCTGCAGTCACGAAAGCTTTAAATCGAAAATGAAAATAAATCATTAAAATCACGATGCTTCGGAGGCAACACAAGCCTCCTTCATCAGGTGTCAAAAGGCACAGCAAAATAACTGTAGTGGGAGTTATTTGTAATGGGGCTTTTAATATATAGGGTAAGAGGAGGGGGGAGGAGCCAAGGGGGACGGGTGCAGGATGGGGGGTTGCAGTGTGGGTGGAGCCAGGAATGTGAAAATAGTAAAACGTTGTAGGAAGGTGAATATAGTAAAACGGCGTCTAAATAGTCATTGGAGGGAGGATGAAGTGTAGGATGGGGAGGGGGGGGGTTAGGATGTGGGTGGAGCCAGGAAGGTGAAGGTGGAACTAAAAGACGGCGTCACGGATGGTGGAGGAGGGAAGCAGAGCGGGGGGGAGTGGCGATTTAAGTTTAACATGGTTAATCACATCTTTACAATGATTGCTCAATTTGAATCCATCTTCTCGGGTGAAGTTATGTCTGTGTTTGTATATCTGTATGGCTTCATGGACAAATCTTTGGTGGTATCCAGCCGGCTTGCAGAGTACCTTTGTATCGGAGAAAACGATATCATGATCACCCACAGCATTGTAACAATGATTGGCAATGGCTGAAGAATTTGTTCTGCCATGTTTCAAATCTGATTTGTGTTTGCGAATTCGGTCCGAAATATGTCGTTTCGTCTCCCCGATATACAAGTCCCCGCAGGTACAACTCAATTTGTAAACTCCGGGGTACTGTTAGTCCGGAATGACATCCTTTACGGATGGGATCAGATCCCGGATTTTATGTACTGTACTGAATCGGACTTGGATCTTATGTTTGTTTAGAATTTTGGAGATCTTTTTGGTCACGCCTGCTATGTATGGCAACGTGACAGTTTTGATCGGAGTTTCAAGTGGTTGTTTCTGTATGGTGGGAGAAACAGCTTTGCGGATAGTGCGGACAAAGTATCCGTTCATCTTGAGGGCCAAATGTACATGTTTCAGTTCACTGGCCAGGTGGTGTTGGTCAGAGATGCAATGAGCTCTCTGGTATAGTGTTTTGATGAGAGAATTCTTTTGAGCCGGATAGTAGTGGGAATCAGGTTTCAAGTAGGAATCTGTACTAGCAGTCGCCGCCCGCTTCGCGGGCGGTGTGTATATGCTTGGTTGGTGGGGAGTTGAAAGTGGCTGGACACAATAGACATGTTTTGGTGATTGTTTATTTTATTTTGTGAGGTTATATGTATTTTATGAGACGCTCAATCGACAATATTAAAGAATGCAATTATTCAAATATAGAAAGCAATTTATTGAAATATCTGGCGATACACGATATTCTTCGTGTACACTCCGTCTTCCTCCTCGTCGTCAGGTCCCTCAATAAGCGCCTTGATGTTGGATCTTGCCGTGACTCGCGATAGTGCCACGTACAGTTGGCCGTGCGAGAAGCATGGCGTTGGTAGATATAATCCCAGGTTGTGAACAGTTTGCCCTTGCGCCTTGTTGATGGTCATCGCGAAGGCTGGGACAATGGGGAACTGTTTGCGCCGAAGTCGAAATGGGAAGTCCTTCGTGTCCAATTCGCGGCGGATATGGTTGTTCTCAAGCAGCGAGTCCAAGACCAAGTGTGGGTACTTGGAAAGCTGCAGGAGGTCGTCAAAGTCTGACAGAGCCATCCCACCTGCCGCGAGGAACTCGTGGAGGCTGTGAAGGTCTTGAAATTTACCATTTCTTTTATTTTCTTTGATGCTGCTAATCCTGCATAATGCACGGGCATAAGTAGTACTAATCACATACCTGCATTTCCCATATCCTCCCTTTGATGCTGCTAATCCTGCATAATGCACGGGCATAAGTAGTACTAATCACATACCTGCATTTCCCATAAATATGCTAAATTCCTCTTGATATGCAAATTATTTTGTCAAGGCGCCCTTTCCCCCCCTTCCAACCCAGCTTATTTATATGCTCCAAGCACGTGTGCTGTTTCATTCAGACGCTGTCGCCTCGACAGACCTGGTTTTCACCTGAGGATGGCTGCTTGCGTTGTGGCCGAAACGTCGTGAGAATTCTTTTATTATGTTTAATTTTTTTATTTTATTACTTTCCTTCTACGTGACTTAAGAACCAAGAAGGTTTACCATTTCTTCTTTGTTGGTCAGCTGGCGGTACTGGTACTCGTAATCGCGAGCCAATTCGTCGTAGAATTTATCCCAGAGAGCCTTCGTATCTGCTGGCATGGAATACAGCAGAATCGTAGCGAAGAGTTGACGAAGCTGGTACGGCATCTGAAAGAGCGAGGCTTCTTCCAGACACGCAACCCATTCGCGATCGCTCTCAAGGTAGCCTGCTCGCATGGCTGCTTCCAGCGGTTTGTTTTGTTTTATTTTATTCGTAACGCACCATCCATATGCGCTCCACCATCCACCATGCCCTTGCATCGCAAAGACACAACTCCGGTGTGCGTCAGCGTGTGCGCCATCCACAGTGACATTGGTCAGCAATCGCACCGTTCCGATCGCACACAGGTTGGCCCCTGCATCCTCCGTCTGTATGTACACACACAGACAGATGCGCTATGGGGCCACCTATTTTTTTCTCATATTAAAATGTATTTTGTTGGTGTGTTTACGTTTACGTATTCCCATTGTGGGTGTTTTACGCATACATCAGATTTTTGGGTTCCTCACATATGGTATCAGAGGTGTGGGTCACTCTCAATCGAACAATAACGGGGATCGTTTCAATTATGACAGCTTGCAGATAGAAACATTGCATGATCGTATACTAATAATGACAGAATTAGTACCCCAGTGGAGGGCATCCCCCACCCGGCGCTTCTTACCGGTACTGTGAGACTTTCAAATCCAGACCTCTCCTCCTCCTGAACCGTTCACAATACCCTGTGGTAGTACCATAATCATCTCAATAAAGCGATCACTTTCCAATGCCCATTTTGATCTCCGGAGTTACCCGGGTGGTGTCACACTGTACTCATTGTTTTAGCATGTCGCAAATTCCGATATGGCTTGTGCAATGGCCAGAGAGTGACAGCGGCGGGGGCCGGGCTGCAACCTTTTTAGACAGTTTATAACATTTCAAAGTGCATGGGATTGGCACTCCAAGACATCATAAATGTACAGTAACGCCAATTACACAACCGAAGTAGACAGCAAGCCGTCCATGGAGACGTGATCAACGTCAATACATAATAATGGTAATAAGCCGGATAAACCGAAAAGTACCCATTGTACCCATCAAACAGTCAGCTTGGTTGCCCCATGGGGGTATTGACCCATGGGCGAAACTGTAGTGGGCGCTACGCAACTTGCCGTCGTCCCGGCAGGTGAAGCTGACAGCTCAGTCCGCTAAGACTTACTGTATAGCGACCCCTGCCTACTCGTAAGGTAAAGTTGTTTGGGGACTCCACTAATCGCAGCACGCAGCACCCATTTTTTACATAAATATACGTAATATTAGCGTAACTACCATTCGCACACTTGCATACACACCACACTCGCACAGCGCAGGGTCTGCGCCCACAGTGCACTGCAGCACTGCGGCACAGACCTTGCCAAACCTATGCTATCGCTCTCTTCCGGGCGTGTTATTTATTTTTATCGAATCAAAGTGAGCTGTGGCTTTTTGCCGGCTGTTTTATTTTCATCGAATCAGAGCGAGCTGTTTGGGCGGGTCCGTAAATAAATTAACGTCCAGATACGCACGCAGACGACCAAACCAGCGTAGTTGTTTAAGATTTTGCGTTGCGACCATCACTGTGAATATGGTGTTGCGTGAAAGTAGGTGCAATTGTTGGCCGAAGAGACGCTGTTGTGCGGCAGGTTTATTTATTTATATTTGTCGAATGAAAGTGAGCTGTGGCTTTTTGCCGGCTGTTTTATTATTTTTTATCGACGAATCAGAGCTAGCTGTTTGGGCGGGTCCGTAAATAAATTAACGTCCAGATACGCACGCAGACGACCAAACCAGCGTAGTTGTTTAAGATGGGTGGCCTTCCTGTAAACACAATGTCCCAAGGATCCATCAGGTCTCCTCTCAAACAGAACATCCAAGAATGGTAGTTTGCCATCTTTCTCCACTTCCATGGTGAATTTGATGGATGGGTGTCTGGAATTGATGTGGTCCAGAAAATGGTTCAATGCTGGGAGGCCATGTGGCCAAATGACGAAAGTGTCATCCACATATATCTTCCACAGGGAAGGACGCAGGGTGGACGTCTGGATAGCATCTGATTCAAACTTTTCCATGAACACATTGGCTATCACTGGTGACAAGGGGGAGCCCATGGGGTACCCTCATTCTGTTTGTAGAAGGTGCCATTCCAGGTAAAGTAAGTCTTGGTGAGGCAATGCCTAACCAGCGCAGGTACATCCGAGTTCAGTCCATGTTGGACCAAGTCTTCGATTATTGTTAAGGTGTCCAGAACTGGGACTTTGGTAAACAGAGATACCACATCAAAACTGACGAGGATATCGTCAGGAGACAGTACCATGTCCTTGACCATAGAGACCAATTGGGTTGAGTTAAGTACTGCTGTCGAGGTCTTGCCAGTGAAGGGGAGCAGAGTATCTGATAGTAAACGGGCCAGTTTGTAGGTAGGAGAGTTGATTGTACACTATGGTCGTAGTGGGGAGCCTTCTTTATAGATCTTGGAGATCTTGGAGGTCTTGCAGCCGAGGGTTTTAAGGAGGGACGTTTGGTTGGTTCGATTAGGGACGTCGAACTCGTGATGATCTTGTTGGTCTTTGTCGTTAGGCTGTTAGTCGGATCCTATTGATGATCTTGTTGGTCTTTGTCGTTAGGCTGTTAGTAGGATCCTACTAACAGCCTAACGACAAAAACCAACAAGATCGAACCAACCAAACGTCTTTTACGAGGATTCATGTCTGCATTTACCACAATACTTGCAGTCAAATGCAAACAAAACACACTATGATAATATATGCATTTTCGATTTAAAGCTTTCGTGACTGCAGGGATTCATCTTGGTTTTTTTGGTAAAGTCACGTAGAAGGGAAGTAATAAAATAATAAAAATAAAACATAATAAAATAATTCTCACGACGTTTCGGCTACACGCAAGCAGCCGTCTTCAGGTAAAGAATGAGACACTGCCAAGCTAGGAGCTTATATATAAGCTGAGTTGGGGTGTAAGAAGAGCGCCTTAACAAAAGAATGTGCATATCAAGAGAATTTTGCATATTCATGGGAAATGCGTAGGAGGTGGGCGGGGGGTTTCAAAGTCATATTATGCCCATGCATTATGCAGGATCAGCAGCACCAAAGGGAGGGGCAGGGGTAGCATTAACAAAGGGAGGGAATGTTAATAGTATGTAGAAGCAATGAAACATGTGAATGGGAGAGCGGTGGCAGGATACCCGCAGCGGAGCAAATAATGCATTCCCTGTGGAGAACACAAGATACACAGTTAATGCCAGTGAGTGGACTGCGGTCTGAAAGTCACCGTAAACATGAACAACAATCAGTTAAGATCCGAAATGGTGTATTACGTCCTTCCAATGATTGCTGAGCCAGAATCCATCTTCTCGGTTGAAATTGTCTCTGTGTTTGTATATGTGGATCGCCTCATGAACGAATCTCTCATGGTAGCCAGATGGCTTGCAGAGAACCTCTGTCTTGGAGAAGTCAATGTCCTGTGAGCCCACTGAATTGTAACAGTGATCTGCCACGGCTGAGGTGTTTGTCCTACCGTGTTTCAGGTCTGCTTTATGTTCATGGATGCGGTCCGAGACATGTCGTTTGTTTCTCCAATGTAACTGCTACCACAGAGGCAACTTAGTTTGTAGACGCCAGGGTACTGTATGTCTGGAACCACGTCTTTTACAGACGGGACCAGATCACGGATTTTTGTACTGTGTTGAATCGGACCTGAATTTGTGTTTAATCAGGATTTTGGAGATCTTTTTTGTGACCCCAGCAATGTAGGGTAAGGTGATGGTTTTGAAAGGCTCCTCAACAGGATCCTTCTTGATGGTTGGAGTGATGGCTTTATGGATTGTGTAGTCGGAGTAACCATTAGTCTTAAGAGCTTGGCATACGTGTTTGAGTTCACTGGCAATGTGTTCCTGGTCGGAGATGCATTGGGCTCTATGGTATAGAGTCTTGATGAGGGAGTTCTTCTGGGATGGATGGTGGTGGGAATCCGGTTTTAGGTATTACTTCCCTTCTACGTGACTTTACCGAAAAAACAAGAATATATATGCATTGTCCTTGAAACTGATTGGTCCACACCAAGGGACGGCTTTTTTTGAGCCTCGACCCAATTGGTGCTCCACCAGAGGACGCCAATTGGTGCTCGACCAGAGGACGCCAAAAGGCGTACAGCTCACACATTATCATAGTGTGTTTTTGCGGTTGGGGTTGTGAGGGGTCCTACGATCCCTCGCAAACACTCCCAATGGCCGGGGGGCTACGGACGTACTGGCCTGCAACGGCAGACATGCAGACCTCGGTGAGGGACTCTGGGGTCACCCGCGTCCCTCACGGAGGTCCGCACCTCGGCTGAGAAACGTATATAAGGCAGACCTCTGGAGAGGTCCTGGCAGTTTAAGACGACCAGTTGGAGCAAGAAGACCTGCTAGAATAGGACCCTGGACCCCTAGCTTCGCCGTCTTTTTAAGGGCTGAAGCTCTGTGAGGCCAGTGGTGGACCCTGGGTCTCCCATAGGATATTATAGCCAGAGGACCTGGAGCACAGCCGGGGCAGGCATGTTACATAGGAGGCGTATAATATACCGAGTGGAAGTACTCGAGATAAACTGTACGAGGAGTTATGTTTAGTAGTTAGGGCGCGTGTATATAATAAAGACGTGCCCCCAACAAAGTGTCTCCGGAGAAAACACACACAGAAATGAATCCTCGTAAGGTTTCAGTTTTGTTGCCAGAAAAAAGGGGAAAACTCCTATTATTAACTCCTATCATTTTTCATTGCTGGAGGGTTTGCCCCCCTCCCTACCTTAAAATACTGACTCCGCCCCTGAGTGTGTGACAGTGTCAAGTTTGTATTTGCAGTAAAGTCTTTTAATTCTATTGAGCACGGAGGTTATATCAAAACGGTAGTTTATTTTTGTTTTCCTCTGGAAGTCTTTGTAAGATTGGAGTCAGGAAGTTATCACAGCACACGTGCAGCTGAAGTCGGAACTTCATACCAGCATTCAAGGACATCTGTGCCTTGCTTCACACCTCTAAGTTGCAATTGAACATTAATTTATGCATTTGTGCATAACACAAATAGTATTTTTTTCAACACCCTTTGCTATGTCAGCTGAATTTAGCTTTCATAAATAGTCATTTTGAAGCCAGACAGCCGAAATCGTGTGCTCGGAGTTTTGGGTTAACATTCATTTTGAAGATACTAGGGCTTCCAGGCATGTTTATAACCATTTGCCCTCTCATTGTGTGCAATAACAGCCCGTGTGATGAATTTGGGACACTTTTTCACTATCATGAATATATGTATAAGTATAGACGTGTAAGTCACGTGTGACTATATATGCATTGATACTGATGTGTAGATGGTGTGGATATATTTTTCTGTCTGCAGCTGTCGCTTCCTCTGCAGAATTGGTCTGATGGAGCAAAGGCACTCGGCGCGGCTCGGTGCAAAAAGGCAACAATGCGACCTGCGTGCCAACAGCACAGATCGTACTGAACATTTGACACAGCACCAGAGAACTCAAACAGCAGAGAAACCCGTCAAGTGCAGTGTGTGTGGGAAAACGTTTGCACAGTCATCTACTCTTGTAAAACACCAGAGAACACACACAGGAGAGAAACCCTTCAAGTGCAGTGTGTGTGGGAAGGCATTTTCACAGTCAGCTACTCTTGTAGCACACCAGAGAATACACACAGGAGAAAAACCCTTCAAGTGCAGTGTGTGTGGGACGGCGTTTGCACAGTTATCTGCTCTTGTAAATCACCAGAGAACACACACGGGAGAGAAACCCTTCAAGTGCGGCGTGTGTGGGAAGGCGTTTGCACTTTCATCTACTCTTGTAGTACACCAGAGAACACACACGGGAGAGAAACCCTTCAAGTGCAGTGTGTGTGGGAAGGCGTTTGCACAGTCATCTACTCTTTTAAAACACCAGAGAACCCACACGGGAGATAAACCCTTCAAGTGCAGTGTGTGTAGGAAGGCGTTTGCACAGTCATCTGCTCTTGTAATACACCAGATAACCCACACGGGAGATAAACCCTTCAAGTGCAGTGTGTGTGGGAAGGCGTTTGCAAAGTCATCTACTCTTGTTATACACCAGAGAACACACACGGGAGAGAAACCCTTCAAGTGCAGAGTGTGTGAGAAGGCGTTTGCACGGTCATCTACTCGTGAAGCACACCAGACAACACACACAGGAGAGAAACCCTTCAAGTGCAGTGTGTGTGGGAATGCGTTTGCATGGTCATCTGTTCTTGTAATACACCAGAGAACCCACACGGGAGATAAACCCTTCAAGTGCGGTGTGTGTGGGAAGGCGTTTGCACATTCATCTACTCTTGCAGAACACCAGAGAACACACACAGGAGAGAAACCCTTCAAGTGCAGTGTGTGTGGAAGGCGTTTGCACAGTCATCTGCTCTTGTAAAACACCAGAGAACACACACGGAGAGAAACCCTTCAAGTGTGGTGTGTGTGAGAAGGCGTTTACACGGTCATCTACTCTTGTAGAACACCAGAGAACACACACGGGAGAGAAACCCTTCAAGTGCAGTGTGTGTGGGAAGGTGTTTACACTTTCACCAAATTTTCAAAGACACCAGAGAACACACAAGCATCACAATATCCACAAGGAGTGGAGTCTGAAATCAGCTTGTGAAAGTCAAAGTGATGCAATGAGTGTATCCCTCATGAAACAAGAACCGGAAGAAAATCCCAGCTTGGATACTTTGAAAGATATCGAGGTGAAACGTGAAGATGTGAAGGTGAAATGTGAAGAAGTGATGGTGAAGAGCGAAGAAGTGAAGGTAAAATGTGAAGATGAAGATTCAACTCCAAAATCGGACCTTCACATCGATGGAGGCAACGTGAAGCAGGAGGATAATTCTCACTGTGAGACAGAGCGAGGCAACTCCCAGCAGTTTGTGGAAGTGGAGGTGTGGGTTGACTTCCTCCGCGACAATAGAAAGTCAAATGGAGACCCGGGAGATGTGTAAGCTTGAGACGATGTCGCTCCAATAGACGCACCTTTGTCACAGGCCTTTACAAGAATGTGAAGTTGAACTCGGTTCTTAGGTTCAACCTGCAGGGTAAGAGCGGCCAGTCTTTGTGGACCTGTGTGTTGGGTAGATTTCTAACCAGGAGCGAGAGCCAATAAGCTCCCAAGCATTCACTGTTATAAATTGCATTCATATGGTGCTTACTTAATCGCCTCGGCAACTCGGAGTTTTGTATCGTATCTCGTTTCAAACACTCGAAGAGCACCCCAAGTAGCAGCTGCCCCTGTGTGGCACAAGGTGGTGGCCCTGCACTGGCCTGCATGTAGACAAGAGCCTGTCAGTAGAGGGCGATGGTTGATGTGGCACCTTGGTTGTGGAGTTTGTAGGTAATGTTTGGAATTTGCTAAATTTTGACCCAGACACCAGCATTCGTTTTGAATGGCGCAATAGTATTAGTTAAAATGATTGTCAATAATTTAGAATGATTACTTGTCTGATGGTGTGCGACATTAACATTTTGTCTATAAGGGTCAAACATTGACTAAGTGATGTTAGGACAAAGTTTGTGTTTTGCAAGTAACCTGTACAGATCACTCGGGTGAGACTCATTGTTCTTGTGATACAGGTCAAAGGGTACTTTTGTGTTTTCAGGAAGCGTCTGCCTCTGGAGCAACTCATTGTCTTTTAAATAGTGAGCACGCTCGGATCATTAATCAGTTACAAGGCATACCAATTAAAAGTTACACGAAAAGGAGGAACATTCTCTACAACACGAATTATAATTTTGTATTATGTGTTGAATTAGGACGAGAAATGGTCCTTGCTGATTGTAAAGTGACGAAAAAAATTTCACACGAGCGACGCATCCACGCAAGCTCCCGATGCTCCGTTTTGAAGTTTGAAAATGAAACAACTTTGAATTGTATTATGTTTTGAATTACATAAATGTACTTCTTCATTAAAAGCTTATTCATTGAAAACGATATTTCGTGTGAATTTTCTCTCGTCGTGAAGTAGATGGCCTTGCTGGGGTTCAGTTTGATGCGGACTTTCACCTGTTTGGGATCGAGATGAGGCGACACAGAGCTGGCCGTGCGATAAGACCGCCGTCTGCAGATCGATTCCAACGCGATCGAACGTCTGTCCCTGCCCCTCCGTCGTTCATGCAGGGGGCACGTAGGTTTGCAGCGCCCCCTGCATGAAAGCGACGGAACGTGCAGCGTTCGTCACGAAGTTGTGCGTAAGCGCCATAACAAGGCGCTGTAAGCTGACCTGCCACCACGTGCACTGGTCAAAAGGGAGCAGGCGAGAGAGAGCGAGGTGTGTAGGGGTCGACCAAAGGTTAAACCCCGGCCCCCCACCGTGACCGGAGACTAACACCCCTGACCCCCACTCATCCCTAAGGCCCATTAAGATCCTTCAGAAGGTTCTGGGACGGGGGGGGGGTCAGGAGGGGAGGGGTGATCTCGACCTGGGATAAAAGGCCGGCCCTCTGGACGGACCGGGCAGTGTTCACCAACTCAAGCCTGAGGACATCCGAAGACCTGAAGACTGGAACAGTACCCGGGGACCCTCAACCGAGGCTCTTGTTAGAGCCGGGTTGTAGCGGACCCGAGGTGAGCTCAGACACTCTGGGACCTTCCCCAGCTCTAGCCAGAGCCGGGTTGTAGCGGACCAGAGGTGAGCTCTAGTACCCTGGCTGGGACGGGTCGTCCAGTCTTCCCTTAACGCCGGGCTAAGGGACCCGTGGGTGGCAGAGCCCGGAGTGTGCAGGCTGCGATAGAAACGAGGCTGTCACTCCCGTAGGCTATCGGTTGGAAGGGGTCGTACCCCTTCGTGTTTCAGTCGTGTGTAGAGCCGAGTTCGAAAGAGTTATAATAAACGTGTTGCCTCAACCAGACGTCCCCGTGTGGTTAGTTAAGGACACAACACTTATATAAAAGAGTATAGCCAGTGGGTTTTCAAAGTACCTTCGTTTTACAGAAATCAATTTCGCGTGAGCCCACCGCATTGAAACAATGCTCAGCTGAGCGAGGCGAGCCCGGGAGGGGGGGGGGCTCACCTCATCTTTGTCACGTGCCGTAGCTCACGTGACATCTGCCGCGACAATGTCTGGATGTTTTCGCCTGAGAACGATCGCTCGTGTTGCGATCGAAACGTCGTGATTTATTTATTATTATTTTATTTGTTCTACCTACGTGACTTTACTGAAAGAACCAAAGAGGATGAAAGACGTCTTGTCTGCTGATCTTGATCATATCCGTGTACATCGATATCCCACATTGCTTACACGTTCACACCACACACAATGAAATAAATAGAAACTAGAACGACTTCTGGGGATGCGCAAATATCGAGGAAACTTTCAATGGAGCGAGTTCAGTTAGTTCGATTCAACATCCTTCTGCCCGTCTGTGTCTCTGTTCGCCTCTGTGTGTTTCTCTCTGCATGTGTCTATGTCGTCTCTGTGTTCCTCTTGTCTGTGTCTGTCCACTTGTCTTGTCTGTGTGTGTTTGTCTATCAGCGTCTGTCCAACCGGAGTCAACGACTGTCAGTAGCAGCAGGCTCCCGTTCAACTCCCACTGCTACACGCCACTCAAACTTGCTCCCAACACACAAAGACAAACATCTCCCGTGTAGACTGGACAGAATGTCAGGGCAAGTGCTGTTAGCGAGCACCTAACACAAACACAAAGATCCCCCGTATAGCCTGCACAGAATGTTGGGGCAAGTGCTGTTAGTGAGCATCTAAGACAAAGACCCCCCATATAGCCTGGACAGACTGTAGGGCAAGTGCTGTTAGCGAGCACCTAACACAAACAGAAAGATCCCCCATATAGCCTTAACAGTTTCATTTCATTTTCATGTGTTTGGTATAGCCCTGTGAGCCATTCGGCTCTTGAATCGGGTGCAACCGCAACAAATAAAAAACATGAACTAGAAAACATCTCAAAGTGACTGCGCAAACAGAAAAATCCATGGAAAAACTGCAAAGTCTTCCAGAAAAAAGCACCGTACACCAACGCTGTGCAAAAATCCCAGTGGGATGCCAGTCAAACAACAACAACAACAACCACAAGACAACTTAGATTAAAGCCATCATTCTAACTCCGTACTACAACAAACATGGCTAAACCAAAAATATTTTTGAAATCACCAAAATAAAGCCATAAGCAATGTAACAGTGATCATAGGAACTGTGACCGAAATTTCACAATAAACGACAAAAAACATGTTCCACCAAATTTCTATTTAAAGCTTTCGTGACTGCAGGGATTCATCTTCTTGGTTTTTTCGGTAAAGTCACGTAGAATGGAAATAATAAAAGAATAAAAATAATAAAATAATTCTCACGACGTTTCGGCCACAACGCAAGCAGCCGTCCTCAGGCGAAGAACAGGTCTGTCAGAAAGACAGCGTCTGAATGAACACCACCAGGCTTGGCAGCGTATATTTAAGCTGGGTTGGAGGGGAAGAGCGCCTTGACAAAGGAATTCGCATATCAAGAGGGATTTAGCATATTCATGGTAAATGCAGGTATGTGATTAGTACTACTTATGCCCGTGCTTTATGCAGGACCAGCATCATCAAAGGGAGGGGATGGGGGTAGCATTAACAAAGGGAAGGAATGTTAATAGTATGTAGCTGCAGTTAATAAACAACCACGTAAAAAACTAAAGTATAAACGACATAGTATCATCAGTATACTAAATATACTTCCAATAAGCTGAGCTACTAAAAGTAAGTAATACATTACAATTCTACGTCGCAAAAATAAATATGCTTCCAGCTAAACTTTTTCTCTTACATCACACGGGTCTACCCCGTACTATATACTACCATAGACAAACTCAACATTAAATTATATACTGTATTACTATACACCACTCTATACCTTCGACTATAATATTACCCTAAGTATTATTCTACCCACCCTACTGTATACCACACTGCTGTATATTCACTATACATTTACGATACTGTATATTACCTTATACATTGTATTAAACATTACAATTTATACTATTTATACAATCTGCTATACTCTATACCATTGACCGTCGCGTGAAAGATGCTAAGAGGAAGCAACGAAATATGTCAATGGGAGAGTGGTGGGGAGACTTGCAGGGGAGCAAAGAATCCATTCGCTGTGGAGAATACAATATATTTTGTCAATGCCAGTGAGTGGACTGCGGTCTTTTTTACGCGGTTGTTTAGTAACTGCAGCTACATACTATTAACATTCCATCCCTTTGTTAATGCTACCCCCATCCCCTCCTTTGATGCTGCTGGTCCTGCATAATGCACGGACATAATATGACTTTGAAACCCCCGCCCACCTCCTACGCATTTACCATATATATGCTAAAATTATCTTGATATGCAAATTATTTTGTCAAGGTGCTCTTCTTCCAACCTCCCCCCTCCAACCCAGCTTAAATATACGCTCCAAGCTTGGTGGTGTTTCGTTCTTCACCTGAGGACGGCTGCTTGCGTTGTGGCTGAATTTATAGCTTTAAATCGAAATTTAATGCGATTCTTGCCTGTACCCCCCACAGTTCACATATCCGACCCCTGGTTCGATTTAACAGATAATTTACATACATATGTATAGAGTGCGATTTAATACTTCTAATAAAGTTAAAATATCGTACCTCCGTTTATGGTGGTATAAAGTATTAAACCAGTTGATAGTTTATAGACGTTTAATGTTCAGTGTTATTGTTTATAGTGTTATCAGTTTACGTGTTTTTAAATACAGGTGATCCCCGGTATACTTCGGTATTCTGGACTTGAACGTTGCAAAACAATTCCTAACGAAGACATTTCCCCACCAGAGCGCAAGCAGCTAATGAAAAGAACACCGGCGGCAGCACGTGCTTCCATGGTTGGTCAGGGAGAGGGCATGGTTGTATTGCCCACAGGTGCCATCGGGTATATCCGCCCATGGCCGGTTCCGGTCGAGGTCATCGAGGTGGGTGATGTAAAGACAGTGCGTCTACTAAGCGACAAGTGGTGACAACAGGATAGAGAGATTTCGAGAAGGGAAGGCGGGACCAAGTGTAGACGGAGGTTCATGCTGAGAATAAGAGAGGGGGAGAAACGAGGTTCGGTGCTGTGTTGGCCGGGATTCGGGTCGAGGCTGGTTGCCGTCTCGTCGTCATCGTTGCTATATTTTGACGCCTGGGTCCTAAGCCGCGTTAAAGGCTAAATAAAAGAACCCTCTGTAGTCTGAGTCTGGAGTCATTACAATTTTAAGGATTCATAATTGCACTGGCTTATATTGGGTTTGTTCGATTATTTATATATTCATACTGAATATTGCTATTTGATGCCATTGAGATGGGACATTCATCCAGCAGTGGACAGCTTAATCCTAATACCACCAAAGTGTTATTCAAATAATTGTAATCCCATCCTGATCCTGCACCTTCATGTTTCACATTTCCCACCATTGGTTTGCACGTGCATATTACATAATACATACTACACAGACATATCTCATGCATACATATTACATACAGACATGTTACATACTGACGAGCAAAGTGTGATTCCTAGAGGACCACGGTGTGAAGCTAAGAATTCGAATGAGATTCGATTATCACACTTCAATGTACGGTGTTCTAATCTGTAACACTAGTTCATGATGTCTTTTTATAGCATAATATATCGCTCATAGCTTATATTGTTAGAGTTCACAACATTATAGTTTACTAGAACACTAGTTTGTAGTGTTATTTTAAAGCGTTACAATGTGTAGCTCATAGTTTAAAGGTTATGTTGTTAGAGTTTATAATGTTAGAGTATACAATGTGAGTTTATATTTTGAGAGTTTGTAGACGTGCCCTGATCTCGTGGGACCCGACACGGATTTGGAAATAATTGCTATGATCATGTCTGAGCTGGGATGAGCGACTAATGTTTACTTTGTTTAATCATAACTGTATGTAGGTTAGTGCCATCGGTGCTTAGTGAATACTACTCATGAATGGACTCATACTTCTTCTTAGTTCTTTCGGTAAAGTCACGTAGAAGGGAAGTAATAAAATAATAAAAATAAAACATAATAAAATAATTCTCACGACGTTTCGGTCACAACGCAAGTAGCCGTCTTCAGGTGAAGAATGAAACACTGCCAAGCTTGGAGCGTATATATAAGCTGGGTTGGAGGTGGAATAAGAGCGCCTTGACAAAATAATTTGCATATCAAGAGGAATTTAGCATATTTATGGGAAATGCGTAGGAGGTGGGCGGGGGGGTTTCAAAGTCATATTATGCCCATTCATTATGTAGGATTAGCAGCATCAGAGGGAGGGGGTAGCATTAACAAAGGGAGGGAATGTTAATAGTATGTAGAAGCCACCAAACATGTCAATGGGGAGCGGTGACAGGAGGCCCGCAGCGGAGCAAATAATGCTAAATGTCATCGAATAACAAAAGACGGAATATATTTAAATAAATAGACGCACAAACCCATTATAAACCCATTATAAACTCATGAGATTATAACAATCACAGATTTTGACAAAGCGAAATTCCCACAAGCAAAACACCACGCTCACGTGACGAATTCTTAAACAAACTGCAACACTCAAGTGACATAACTCAACAAAAAAACGCCGCAATAAAAATAACATCAATGGACAAATCCTAAAACAGACAACACACGCACGTTAGTAGCTGTTAGAAAAGACAACACCTAGCACCTTCAACTATACACATTTAAGCTGGGTGCTTAAGGATCCGCCACGTGCGAGGGACCGGTGTCTGGAGCCCGGTCAAATTTTTCATAGGAGGGACCTGCCTAACCCTGTGGTGCGAACCCTTGACGCCCGGAAAGGCACAAGATTCCACCATGGGCAGGGGACTGGCGTCGAGAACCAGGTTAAAATGCGCAACGTAGCGATTGTAGGCTCCACTCCCAACAGCAATACTGTATAGTTCTATTCGGTGCCATTTAGTTAAAAGATTCAGCCAGCAGTGGGCAGCTTGATTCTAGTATGACCATAGTGTGATTATAATGATCTTGATGCGATTCTAAATCTGGCACCTGCCAGGCCGCATTTACAACTCCCGATGCGCATTTTCAAATAACGTTGATTCGAGCATATTGTAATTATAATACAACCAAAGTGTTATTCTAATACTTTAATCGAATCCTAATCCTGCACCTTCCGTTTCGCATATCCGACCCCGATACGAATGTCCAAATACATACATACATACGAGCATCGTGTGATTCTAATATGGCCACATTATGATTCTAATCATTCTTTTGTGATTCTAATACCACTCTTCAACATATGGTGTTCTAAACTATAACACTAGTTTATAGTGTTATTTTCACAGCATTATAATGTATTGTTATAGTTTATAGGTGATATTGTTCACAACATTAGAATAATTATAATAGATTATTCAAATAATAATCCAATCCTGCACCTTCAGTTTCACATATCTTCTATATTCAAGCAGAGCAAACGCTAATACGACCATAATGTTATTCAAATATTTTAATTCGGTAATCCCATTTATTCAAAATAAGCGCATAATTACACACTGAGATCCACTTACATATGCATGCATGAAGCACAATGGGCACATTACCCTTAGGTAATATTCTTTTACAGCGTTACAATGGATAGGTTGTAGTTCATAGGTTATAATATTATGTTTCACTATGATAGAGCTTAACATGTGAGAGTATACAATATCAGAGTTGATCAAATGCGACGATCAAGGGCGTCAATCGGGTGAGTTTGATCAGAGGCTTTAATCAAAGGCGTCATCCCATCACGGAACACCACCTCCCTGCGTTTATTACAGCAACAGAAGCAACTACAGCAGCAACAACAGCAGCGACAACAACAGCAGCAACATCACATTTCGAGGGCGACGCAGCTACTTCCGATTCTGCTGCCCAGCTTTTTGTAGTCGGGACCTGCTCTCGCAGGACCCCACACGTCTTTGGAAATGATTGCGATGATCATGTCTGAGCTGATAATTAAGTCACTCAAGATTACTTTGTTTAACCATAACTTTAGGTAGGTTAGTGTCATAAGGGCTCTGTGAATACTACTCATGAATGAAATCACACTCCTGTATGACCGACATTGTAATAATTTTGGTTGATCGAGTAGAACAAGTCACATGACATGTCCAGACGAATTATTATCAACAACAATGTCGTTAAATATGATGCTAAAATAAATGTTAACACTGGATTAAACGTGTACCTCTTAACCCCTCCCTCGCATTTACGACTGACGATTTGCATTTGCACGTAACATACATTCAAGCACAGTGAAATGCTAATACGACAATATTGTTATTCTAAAATGTGAATGCGATTCTTGCCCTGTACCCCCCACAGTTCACATATCCGACCCCCGGTTCGATTTAACAGATAATTTACATACACATGTGTAGAGTGCGATTGTAATACTTCTAATGAGATTTAAATACCGTACCTCCGTTTATGGTGCTATAAATTATAAAAACAGTTGATATTTTTATTGTCGTTTAATGTTGAGTGTTATTGTTTATAGTGTTATCAGTTTACGTGTTTTTAAGTACAGGTGATTCCCGGTATACTTCGGTATTCTGGACCTGAACGTCGCGAAACGATTCATAACGAGGACCTTTCCCCACCAGAGCGCAAGCCGCTAATGAAAAGAACTCGGGCCGGCGGGAACACGTGCTTCCATGGTTGGTCGGGGACAGGGCATGGTTGTATTGCCTACAGATGCCACCGGGAAAATCCAAGTTGCTCCGCCCATGGCGGGGACAGGTAGAGGTCATAGAGGTGGGTGATGTAAAGACAGTGCATCAACTAAGGACAAGTGGTGACAACAAGATAGAGAGAGTTCGAGAAGGGAAGGCGAGACCAAGTGTGGGCGGAGGTTCATGCTGAGAATAAGAGAGGGGAGAAACGAGGTTCGGTGCTGTGTTGGCCGGGATTCGGGTCGAGGCTGGTTGCCGTCTCGTCGTCATCGTTGCTATATTTTGACGCCTGGGTCCTAAGCCGCGTTAAAGGCTAAATAAAAGAACCCTCTGTAGTCTGAGTCTGGAGTCATTACAATTTTAAGGATTCATAATTGCACTGGCTTATATTGGGTTTGTTCGATTATTTATATATTCATACTGAATATTGCTATTTGATGCCATTGAGATGGGACATTCATCCAGCAGTGGACAGCTTAATCCTAATACCACCAAAGTGTTATTCAAATAATTGTAATCCCATCCTGATCCTGCACCTTCATGTTTCACATTTCCCACCATTGGTTTGCACGTGCATATTACATAATACATGTTACATGCATACATACTACATACAGACATATCTCATGCATACATATTACATACAGACATGTTACATACTGACGAGCAAAGTGTGATTCCTAGAGGACCACGGTGTGAAGCTAAGAATTCGAATGAGATTCGATTATCACACTTCAATGTACGGTGTTCTAATCTGTAACACTAGTTCATGATGTCTTTTTATAGCATAATATATCGCTCATAGCTTATATTGTTAGAGTTCACAACATTATAGTTTACTAGAACACTAGTTTGTAGTGTTATTTTAAAGCGTTACAATGTGTAGCTCATAGTTTAAAGGTTATGTTGTTAGAGTTTATAATGTTAGAGTATACAATGTGAGTTTATATTTTGAGAGTTTGTGGACGTGCCCTGTTCTCGTGGGACCCGACACGGATTTGGAAATAATTGCTATGATCATCTTCTTGGTTCTTTCGGTAAAGTCACGTAGAAGGGAAGTAATACAATAATAAAAATAAAACATAATAAAACAATTCTCACGACGTTTCGGCCACAACGCAAGCAGCCGTCCTCAGGTGAAAACCAGGTCCGTCGAGGCGACAGAGTCTGAATGAAACAGCACACGGGCTTAGAGCATATATATAAGCTGGGCGCATTGACAAAGGAATTTGCATATCAACAGGAATTTAGCATATTTATGGGAAATGCAGGAATGTAATTAGTACTGCATATGCATGTGCATTATGCAGGATTAACAGCATCAAAGGGAGCTGCAGTTACTGCTGCTGCAGCAGTTGCTGCTGCTGCTGCAGTTTCTGCTGCTGCTGCAGTTGCTGCTGCTGCTGCAGTTGCTGCTGCTGCTGCTGCACTTGCTGCTGCTGCTGTACTTGTTGCTGCTGCTGCACTTGCTGCTGCTGCTGCAGTTGCTGCCTTATATCTAGTTCGGTGCGCGTAAGTCTGATTTTCTCTGAGATAAGAGCTAAACTAGTTCTAGACAGAATTCGTTTCGCATTAGAAGAAGTTACAGCAGCAGATGTTAGTGTAAATGCGTTTGGTATTACCTTAGAGTCGCGGCATCTCTTCAGAAAGGTGAGAGACTCGATTAGCTGAGCCTTCTTATCCCGGAGCTTGTTGAAGGATCTCAAAGTTATGTGGAAACCCTNCCCGTAGAGGCGGTTAAATTTCGATTTAAAGCTTTCGTGACTGCAGGGATTCATCTTCTTGGTTCTTTCGGTAAAGTCACGTAGAAGGGAAGTAATAAAATAATAAAATGCTATGAAATGCTATGATCATGTCTGAGCTGGGATGAGCGACTAATGTTTACTTTGTTTAATCATAACTGTATGTAGGTTAGTGCCATCGGTGCTTAGTGAATACTACTCATGAATGGACTCATACTTCTTCTTAGTTCTTTCGGTAAAGTCACGTAGAAGGGAAGTAATAAAATAATAAAAATAAAACATAATAAAATAATTCTCACGACGTTTCGGCCACAACGCAAGTAGCCGTCTTCAGGTGAAGAATGAAACACTGCCAAGCTTGGAGCGTATATATAAGCTGGGTTGGAGGTGGAATAAGAGCGCCTTGACAAAATAATTTGCATATCAAGAGGAATTTAGCATATTTATGGGAAATGCGTAGGAGGTGGGCGGGGGGTTTCAAAGTCATATTATGCCCATTCATTATGTAGGATTAGCAGCATCAGAGGGAGGGGGTAGCATTAACAAAGGGAGGGAATGTTAATAGTATGTAGAAGCCACCAAACATGTCAATGGGAGCGGTGACAGGAGGCCCGCAGCGGAGCAAATAATGCTAAATGTCATCGAATAACAAAAGACGGAATATATTTAAATAAATACACGCACAAACCCATTATAAACCCATTATAAACTCATGAGATTCTAACAATCACAGATTTTGACAAAGCGAAATTCCCACAAGCAAAACACCACGCTCACGTGACGAATTCTTAAACAAACTGCAACACTCAAGTGACAGAACTCAACAAAAAAACGCCGCAATAAAAATAACATCAATGGACAAATCCTAAAACAGAACACACGCACGTTAGTAGCTGTTATAAAAAGACAACACCTAGCACCTTCAACTATACACATTTAAGCTGGGTGCCTCAAGGATCCGCCACGTGCGAGGGACCGGTGTCTGGAGCCCGGTCAAATTTTTCATAGGAGGGACCTGCCTAACCCTGTGGTGCGAACCCTTGACGCCCGGAAAGGCACAAGATTCCACCATGGGCAGGGGACTGGCGTCGAGAACCAGGTTAAAATGCGCAACGTAGCGATTGTAGGCTCCACTCCCAACAGCAATACTGTATAGTTCTATTCGGTGCCATTTAGTTAAAAGATTCAGCCAGCAGTGGGCAGCTTGATTCTAGTATGACCATAGTGTGATTATAATGATCTTGATGCGATTCTAAATCTGGCACCTGCCAGGCCGCATTTACACTCCCGATGCGCATTTTCAAATAACGTTGATTCGAGCATATTGTAATTATAATACAACCAAAGTGTTATTCTAATACTTTAATCGAATCCTAATCCTGCACCTTCCGTTTCGCATATCCGACCCCGATACGAATGTCCAAATACATACATACATACGAGCATCGTGTGATTCTAATATGGCCACATTATGATTCTAATCATTCTTTTGTGATTCTAATACCACTCTTCAACATATGGTGTTCTAAACTATAACACTAGTTTATAGTGTTATTTTCACAGCATTATAATGTATTGTTTATAGTTTATAGGTGATATTGTTCACAACATTAGAATAATTATAATAGACCAAAGAGTTATTCAAATAATTTTAATCCAATCCTGCACCTTCAGTTTCACATATCTTCTATATTCAAGCAGAGCAAACGCTAATACGACCATAATGTTATTCAAATATTTTAATTCGGTAATCCCATTTATTCAAAATAAGCGCATAATTACACACTGAGATCCACTTACATATGCATGCATGAAGCACAATGGGCACATTACCCTTAGGTAATATTCTTTTACAGCGTTACAATGGATAGGTTGTAGTTCATAGGTTATAATATTATGTTTCACTATGATAGAGCTTAACATGTGAGAGTATACAATATCAGAGTTGATCAAATGCGACGATCAAGGGCGTCAATCGGGTGAGTTTGATCAGAGGCTTTAATCAAAGGCGTCATCCCATCACGGAACACCACCTCCCTGCGTTTATTACAGCAACAGAAGCAACTACAGCAGCAACAACAGCAGCGACAACAACAGCAGCAACATCACATTTCGAGGGCGACGCAGCTACTTCCGATTCTGCTGTTTGTAGTCGGGACCTGCTCTCGCAGGACCCCACACGTCTTTGGAAATGATTGCGATGATCATGTCTGAGCTGATAATTAAGTCACTCAAGATTACTTTGTTTAACCATAACTTTAGGTAGGTTAGTGTCATAAGGGCTCTGTGAATACTACTCATGAATGAAATCACACTCCTGTATGACCGACATTGTAATAATTTTGGTTGATCGAGTAGAACAAGTCACATGACATGTCCAGACGAATTATTATCAACAACAATGTCGTTAAATATGATGCTAAAATAAATGTTAACACTGGATTAAACGTGTACCTCTTAACCCTCCCTCGCATTTACGACTGACGATTTGCATTTGCACGTAACATACATTCAAGCACAGTGAAATGCTAATACGACAATATTGTTATTCTAAAATGTGAATGCGATTCTTGCCCTGTACCCCCCACAGTTCACATATCCGACCCCCGGTTCGATTTAACAGATAATTTACATACACATGTGTAGAGTGCGATTGTAATACTTCTAATGAGATTTAAATACCGTACCTCCGTTTATGGTGCTATAAATTATAAAAACAGTTGATATTTTTATTGTCGTTTAATGTTGAGTGTTATTGTTTATAGTGTTATCAGTTTACGTGTTTTTAAGTACAGGTGATTCCCGGTATACTTCGGTATTCTGGACCTGAACGTCGCGAAACGATTCATAACGAGGACCTTTCCCCACCAGAGCGCAAGCCGCTAATGAAAAGAACTCGGGCCGGCGGGAACACGTGCTTCCATGGTTGGTCGGGGACAGGGCATGGTTGTATTGCCTACAGATGCCACCGGGAAAATCCAAGTTGCTCCGCCCATGGCGGGGACAGGTAGAGGTCATAGAGGTGGGTGATGTAAAGACAGTGCATCAACTAAGGGACAAGTGGTGACAACAAGATAGAGAGAGTTCGAGAAGGGAAGGCGAGACCAAGTGTGGGCGGAGGTTCATGCTGAGAATAAGAGAGGGGGAGAAACGAGGTTCGGTGCTGTGTTGGCCGGGATTCGGGTCGAGGCTGGTTGCCGTCTCGTCGTCATCGTTGCTATATTTTGACGCCTGGGTCCTAAGCCGCGTTAAAGGCTAAATAAAAGAACCCTCTGTAGTCTGAGTCTGGAGTCATTACAATTTTAAGGATTCATAATTGCACTGGCTTATATTGGGTTTGTTCGATTATTTATATATTCATACTGAATATTGCTATTTGATGCCATTGAGATGGGACATTCATCCAGCAGTGGACAGCTTAATCCTAATACCACCAAAGTGTTATTCAAATAATTGTAATCCCATCCTGATCCTGCACCTTCATGTTTCACATTTCCCACCATTGGTTTGCACGTGCATATTACATAATACATGTTACATGCATACATACTACACAGACATATCTCATGCATACATATTACATAGACACGAGCAAAGTGTGATTCCTAGAGGACCACGGTGTGAAGCTAAGAATTCGAATGAGATTCGATTATCACACTTCAATGTACGGTGTTCTAATCTGTAACACTAGTTCATGATGTCTTTTTATAGCATAATATATCGCTCATAGCTTATATTGTTAGAGTTCACAACATTATAGTTTACTAGAACACTAGTTTGTAGTGTTATTTTAAAGCGTTACAATGTGTAGCTCATAGTTTAAAGGTTATGTTGTTAGAGTTTATAATGTTAGAGTATACAATGTGAGTTTATATTTTGAGAGTTTGTGGACGTGCCCTGTTCTCGTGGGACCCGACACGGATTTGGAAATAATTGCTATGATCATCTTCTTGGTTCTTTCGGTAAAGTCACGTAGAAGGGAAGTAATACAATAATAAAAATAAAACATAATAAAACAATTCTCACGACGTTTCGGCCACAACGCAAGCAGCCGTCCTCAGGTGAAAACCAGGTCCGTCGAGGCGACAGAGTCTGAATGAAACAGCACACGGGCTTAGAGCATATATATAAGCTGGGCGCATTGACAAAGGAATTTGCATATCAACAGGAATTTAGCATATTTATGGGAAATGCAGGAATGTAATTAGTACTGCATATGCATGTGCATTATGCAGGATTAACAGCATCAAAGGGAGCTGCAGTTACTGCTGCTGCAGCAGTTGCTGCTGCTGCTGCAGTTTCTGCTGCTGCTGCAGTTGCTGCTGCTGCTGCAGTTGCTGCTGCTGCTGCTGCACTTGCTGCTGCTGCTGTACTTGTTGCTGCTGCTGCACTTGCTGCTGCTGCTGCAGTTGCTGCCTTATATCTAGTTCGGTGCGCGTAAGTCTGATTTTCTCTGAGATAAGAGCTAAACTAGTTCTAGACAGAATTCGTTTCGCATTAGAAGAAGTTACAGCAGCAGATGTTAGTGTAAATGCGTTTGGTATTACCTTAGAGTCGCGGCATCTCTTCAGAAAGGTGAGAGACTCGATTAGCTGAGCCTTCTTATCCCGGAGCTTGTTGAAGGATCTCAAAGTTATGTGGAAACCCTCCCCGTAGAGGCGGTTAAATTTCGATTTAAAGCTTTCGTGACTGCAGGGATTCATCTTCTTGGTTCTTTCGGTAAAGTCACGTAGAAGGGAAGTAATAAAATAATAAAATGCTATGAAATGCTATGATCATGTCTGAGCTGGGATGAGCGACTAATGTTTACTTTGTTTAATCATAACTGTATGTAGGTTAGTGCCATCGGTGCTTAGTGAATACTACTCATGAATGGACTCATACTTCTTCTTAGTTCTTTCGGTAAAGTCACGTAGAAGGGAAGTAATAAAATAATAAAAATAAAACATAATAAAATAATTCTCACGACGTTTCGGCCACAACGCAAGTAGCCGTCTTCAGGTGAAGAATGAAACACTGCCAAGCTTGGAGCGTATATATAAGCTGGGTTGGAGGTGGAATAAGAGCGCCTTGACAAAATAATTTGCATATCAAGAGGAATTTAGCATATTTATGGGAAATGCGTAGGAGGTGGGCGGGGGGGTTTCAAAGTCATATTATGCCCATTCATTATGTAGGATTAGCAGCATCAGAGGGAGGGGGTAGCATTAACAAAGGGAGGGAATGTTAATAGTATGTAGAAGCCACCAAACATGTCAATGGGGAGCGGTGACAGGAGGCCCGCAGCGGAGCAAATAATGCTAAATGTCATCGAATAACAAAAGACGGAATATATTTAAATAAATAGACGCACAAACCCATTATAAACCCATTATAAACTCATGAGATTATAACAATCACAGATTTTGACAAAGCGAAATTCCCACAAGCAAAACACCACGCTCACGTGACGAATTCTTAAACATACTGCAACACTCAAGTGACAGAACTCAACAAAAAAACGCCGCAATAAAAATAACATCAATGGACAAATCCTAAAACAGACAACACACGCACGTTAGTAGCTGTTAGAAGAAGACAACACCTAGCACCTTCAACTATACACATTTAAGCTGGGTGCCTCAAGGATCCGCCACGTGCGAGGGACCGGTGTCTGGAGCCCGGTCAAATTTTTCATAGGAAGCCAGGACCTGCCTAACCCTGTGGTGCGAACCCTTAACGCCGGAAAGGCACAAGATTCCACCATGGGCAGGGGACTGGCGTTGAGAACCAGGTTAAAATGCGCAACGTAGCGATTGTAGGCTCCACTCCCAACAGCAATACTGTATAGTTCTATTCGGTGCCATTTAGTTAAAAGATTCAGCCAGCAGTGGGCAGCTTGATTCTAGTATGACCATAGTGTGATTATAATGATCTTGATGCGATTCTAAATCTGGCACCTGCCAGGCCGCATTTACGACTCCCGATGCGCATTTTCAAATAACGTTGATTCGAGCATATTGTAATTATAATACAACCAAAGTGTTATTCTAATACTTTAATCGAATCCTAATCTGCACCTTCCGTTTCGCATATCCGACCCCGATACGAATGTCCAAATAACGTACATACATACATACGAGCATCGTGTGATTCTAATATGGCCACATTATGATTCTAATCATTCTTTTGTGATTCTAATACCACTCTTCAACATATGGTGTTCTAAACTATAACACTAGTTTATAGTGTTATTTTCACAGCATTATAATGTATTGTTCATAGTTTATAGGTGATATTGTTCACAACATTAGAATAATTATAATAATCCGATCCTGCACCTTCAGTTTCACATATCTTCTATATTCAAGCAGAGTAAACGCTAATACGACCATAATGTTATTCAAATATTTTAATTCGGTAATCCCATTTATTCAAAATAAGCGCATAATTACACACTGAGATCCACTTACATATTCATGCATGAAGCACAATGGCACATTCCCATGTTAAAAGACATGCGGATTGTGCCTTCAAAAATTAACAATCGAATGCAAAAAAGGATTGGATCCTAGGGGGGAGTTATAAGGCGGCTCAGAAGCAGAGCTCAATGCCATTTCGAGAGGAAACTTGATGAGGTTGGACGCTCGACTCGTCGCTCTGCTGATCGCCCTTCAACCGCGATTTTGCGTCGGGAGAGTTCGTGGCGACATCTTCAGACGGGTTCCAGACATCGATATACCGTGAATCTCCAAGTAAGTGTCTATTTTCGCGGAACGTGTTCTTCGTCAAATTAGCGGATTTTTTGCGTCTCGGTTAGAGTGTCGTTCTTGTTTTAGCAGTTAACAAAATCTAAAACTCAACGCTAAACATCCTTGCGGCCGATAGCGTACTTTTGACTCGATAACACCGCTGCTGTTACTACGCTCACATGGAGCAGAGACGCTCTCCACAGCCCACGTACACGGAGGCAAGAAGCCATTGAATTGCTCTGTGTGTGGGAAGTCCTGTTCACGGCCATCAAATCTTAAGAGACACAGAGAACACACACGGGCGAGAAGCCGTTCCTGTGCTCTGTGTGTGGGAAGACATTTGCGCACTCGTCAACTCTTCAAACCATCAGAAACACACACGGGCGAGAAGCCATTCCTGTGCCTGTGTGTGGGAAGGCATTTTCACAGTCATCAAACATGAACAGTCATCAGAAGGTCCACAATGATAGGAAACTGAAATCAGAAGCTGAAATTCAAGGTGCTGCAATGAGTCCTGAAGAAGTTTCCACCTTCGATCCCATGCAGTTGGATCCCGAGAGATGGCTGGATGTAATGGAGTGGCTCGAGAGTCAACCGAGAGCTCGGGGACTACTTTGTGAAGTGGTGTGATGAGCAGTGGTTTAAGATGGATAACTTCCAGACAAGATAATTGTGTTTATGTGTTCCTGTTGAGCTAAAGTTGGAATGCGTACATCTTTACTCAACATTTTAAAGATTTTTTTCAAGTATATGGCTTTTTTTGTTGGTTTTAATCGATTTCAGGATGTGCATTGATGACGCGTTCGTTGGATATATGGCCTTGACTTCAACATAGACGCACAGTGAACAAATGTGGTGAACTAATAAGGAAATAATGGGAATGATATTTTAACGCTTTGGTATTCCTGGAACGGATATGGTTTGCATTGCACTGTAACTGTTTGAAATAGGACATAATACATTCGGTTCGAGTTTTGACGTAAAAATGATTGCAGATGAATAAAAACGTANTTTTAACAAATGTTTGTCCGTTTATTTATTCATAGCAAAAACGTGTTTTAAGCGAGTTTCAGGTGGAGGATCTTCGTCACACAAATCTGCCCTTAACCGGCAGCAACTTGGCTGTCTTCCATTAACATGTGTCCCTGGAGGGGAAAGGCCCCATTATAAATCGATTCACAACGTTACGGTCCCTAATCATCAAGTATGACACGTGAACTGTAACACTATAAACGATAACAACATAAATACTATAAAACTATACATTATAACCCAAAACAATACTATTATAATCTCATTAATANTAAATAATGTTGGAACATATGAATTATGTNTACNGCACTGTCTTATGTAGAATAATATGCATTTATTTTTAATGCGAACACGATTGGGGGGTGAGATTATCGGATTCAAATTATTAGAATAACACTATGGTAGTATTAGAATTACATTGAGCTAGAATGTATGTTATATTAATGCAATCGAGTCGTAAATGCGGCCTGGTTGGTGCCAGATTTAGAATCGCATCAAAATTATTAAAATCGCACCATGGTCGTATTAGAATCAAGCTGCCCACTGCTGGTAGAATGTTCCATTGCAATGGCACCGAATAGCAATATACAGGATTGATATTGGGCATGGAGCCTTCAAGCGCAACCTTGCGCATTTTGAACTGGTTCTCGACGCCCGTCCCTCGCCCATGGTAGAATCTTGTGCATGTCGGGGCGTCAAGGTTCGCACCACAGCCTTGAAGATTAGGCAGGTCCCTGGCTTCTTTTGAAGAATATGACCAGGATCCAGGCACGGTTCCTCGCACGTGGCGGATCCTTGAGGCACCCCGGGCCTCAGGGGCTCGGAAACTGTGGGCATATATTTCGATTTAAAGCTTTCGTGACTGCAGGAGTTCATCTCTTGGTTCTTTCGGTAAAGTCACGTAGAAGGGAAGTAATAAAATAATAAAAATAAAACATAATAAAATAATTCTCACGACGTTTCGGCCACAACGCAAGCAGCCGTCCTCAGGTGAAGAACATGTCTGTCGATAAGACAGAGTCTAAATGACACGTCTTAGGCTTGGAGTGTCTATTTAAGCTGTGAGGGAGGAGGAAGAGAGCCTTGACAAAAGAATTTACATATGAAGAGGAATTTAGCATATTTATGGGAAATGCAGGAATGCGAATAGTGCTAATTGTGAAATGCGTGGGAAGTGGGCGGGGGTTTTCAAAGTAATATTATGCCCATGCATTATGCAGGATTAGCAGCATCAAAGGGAGGGGCAAGGGCAGGGGCAGCACCAACAAAGGGAAGGAATGTGAATAGTATGCAGCTGCAGCAACCAAACAACCACGTAAAAAACGAAAGTATAAACTACATAGTATCATCAGTATGCCAAATACACTCTGAATAAGCTGAGCTACCAACCTTAAGTAATACATTACAATTCTAGTTCGCAAAAATATATAATATGCTTCCAGCTAAACTTTTTTCCCTTACATCAAACAGGTCTAGCCCGTACTATATGCTGCATAGACAAACCCAACATTAATTATATACTGTATTACTATACACCACCTTATACCTTATACATTGTTCTATTACACTATGTATTATTCTACCCACCCTAATGTATATCACACTGCTATATATTCACTATACAATTACGATACTATATATTACTTTGTACATTGTATTAAGCATATAAATGTTATACTATTTGTTATTATACACTGTACCATTGACCGTCGTGTGAAAGATACTAAGAGGCAGCAACGAAATATGAGAATGGGAGAGTAGCAGAGCAAAGAATCCATTCCCTGCGGAGAATACAATGCCAGTGAGTGGAACGCGGTCTGAGAGTCACCGTAAACGTGAACACAATCAGTTAAGATCCGAAATGGTTTATTACGTCCTTCCAATGATTGCTAAGCCAGAATCCATCTTCTCGGTTGAAATTGTCTCTGTGTTTGTATATGTGGATCGCCTCATGAACGAATCTCTCATGATAGCCAGATGGCTTGCAGAGAACCTCTGTCTTGGAGAAGTCAATGTCATGTGAGCCCACTGAATTGTAACAGTGATCTGCCACGGCTGAGGAGTTTGTCCTACCGTGTTTTAGGTCTGCTTTATGTTCACGGATGCGGTCCGAGACATGTCGTTTGGTTTCTCCAATGTAACTGCTACCACAGAGGCAACTAAGTTTGTAGACGCCAGGTTACTGTATGTCTGGAACCACATCTTTTACAGACGGGACCAGATCACGGATTTTATGTACTGTGTTGAATCGGACCTGGATCTTGTGTTTAATCAGGATTTTGGAGATCTTTTTTGTGACCCCAGCAATGTAGAGTAAGGTGATGGTCTTGCAAGGCTCCTCAACAGGATCCTTCTTGATGGTTGAGTGATGGCCTTGCGGATTGTGTAGTCGGAGTAACCATTAGCCTTAAGAGCTTGGCGTACGTGTTTGAGTTCACTGGCAATGTGTTCCTGGTCGGAAATGCATTGGGCTCTATGGTATAGAATCTTGATGAGGGAATTCTTCTGGGATGGATGGTGGTGGGAATCCGGTTTTAGGTAAGCATCCGTATGGGTGGCTTTCCTGTAGACAGAGTGGCTCATTGTACCATCAGGTCTCCTTTTAATTAGGACATCCAAAAAGGGGTAGCTTGCCATCTTTTTCGACTTCCATGGTGAATCTCATGGCTGGGTGTATGGAATTGATGTGGTCGAGAAATTGGTCTAGAGCAGGCCGGCCATGTGGCCAGATGACAAAAGTGTCGTCTACGTACCTCTTCCATAAGGTCGGGCGTAGAGTGGCAGTCTGGATGGCGTCAGTCTCAAATTTCTCCATGAAGATGTTGGCTACAACCGGAGGAGCCCATTGGGGTGCCTCAGTTTGCTTGTAGAAAGTTCCATTCCAGGTGAACTATGTATTGGTTAAGCAGTGTCTCACCAGGGGGGTACCCCAGCATTCAGTCCTTGGTGAACCAAGTCTTCAATGATTGCGATGGTGTCAGGTACAGGAACTTTGGTGAATAAGGAAACCACATCAAAACTGACAAGCAGGTCGTCTGTGGACAGGGCAATCCCCTTGATTGTCGATACCAGGTCAGTAGAGTTTAGTAACGCAGAGGTGGTTTTTCCAGTGAAAGGCCGTAGGCTTTCAGACAAAAAACGAGCCAATTTATAGGTGGGGAGTTGATAGTAGAGACAATGGGACGAAGAGGTGTATCTTCTTTATGTATCACATAAAGAAGATACACATCACATCAACATCACATTTCGAGGGCGACGCAGCTACTTCCGATTCCGAGTGGGGACCTGCTCTCGCAGGACCCCACACGTCATTGGAAATGATTGCGATGATCATGTCTGAGCTGAGAATTAAGTCACTCAAGATTACTTTGTTTAACCATAACTTTAGGTAGGTTAGTGTCATCGGGGCTGTGTGAATACTACTGTATGACCGACATTGTACTAATTTTGGTTGATCGAGTAGAACAAGGCACGTGCCATGTCAACAACAGTGTCCTTAAATATGATGCTAAAATAAATGTTAACACTGGATTAAACGTGCACCTCTTAACCCCTCCCTCGCATTTACGACTAACGATTTGCATTTTCACATAACATACATTCAAGCACAGTTAAATGCTAATACGACCCTATTGTTATTCTAAAATTTGAATGCGATTCTTGCCATTTACCCCCACAGTTCACATATCCGACCCCCAGTTAGATTGAACAAATAATTACATACATATGTATAGAGTGCGATTTTAATACTTCTAATGAGATTTAAATACCGTACCTCCGTTTATGGTGCTATAAATTATAAAACCAGTTGATAATTTTTTTGTCGTTTAATGTTTAGTGTTATTGTTATAGTGTTATCAATTTACATGCTTTTAAGTACAGGTGATTCCCGGTATTCTGGACCTGAATGTTGCGAAACGATTCATAACGAGGACCTTTCCCCACCAGAGCGCAATCCGCTAATGAAAAGAACTCGGGGCGGCGGGAACACGTGCTTCCATGGGCAGTGGGGGTCAGGTAGACAGTGCGTCAACTAAGGGACAATTGGTGACAACAAGATAAGAGAGTTCGAGAAGGGAAGGCGAGACCAAGTGTGGGCGGAGGTTCACGCCGAGAATGAGAGAGGGGGGACGAGGTTTGGGGCTGTGTTGGCTGGTTGCTGTCTCGTCGTCGTCGTTGTGTGGTGCCACAGCGACGGGGCCGCTCTGCCGAGCCAGGGAGCCGCCCGGCTTCCCCACCACACTGCCCCCATCACCCGCCCCACATAAGCACACAACCCGCACGCATCCCCCCCCCCCCATAGAGCTGGAAGGGAAGGTTACCTGATCGACCGGTTTTTATCCGAGAGACCCTTATCGGGATTAATTCTCACGGTTTCCGGCGATCAGGGAATTGGATGACCTCCCCCGTGCTACGTGGTACCGCGGCGCTGCTGCCGGCCTTAATATGGTGTGGTCGCGGCGTGGGGCATTCGGCCACCGCGGTTGAGGCGCATTTCCCCCCACACACACCCCCACGAGTCGACGGGGCAAGCAGGGAGGCACGAGACAGCATGAATAGCGGGGTCACAGGGGCTGTTGCGCATAGTCATGGAGGGTTGGGATAAAATCAAGAACGGACAAACATTTGTTAAAAATACGTTTTTATTCATCTGCAATCATTTTTACGTCAAAATTCGAAGGGAATATTTATTATGTCCTATGTTCACACATTTCCAGTACCATGCAAACCATTTCCGTTCCAGGAATACCAAAGCGTTAAAATATAATTCCCCATGATTTCCTTATTAGTTCACCACATTTGTTCACTGTGCGTCTATGTTGAAGTCAAGGCCATATATCCAACGAACGCGTCATCAATGTACATCCTAAAGTCGATTATTACCAACCAAAAAAAGCTTTATACTTGAAAAAAACGTTTAAAATGTTGAGTAAAGATCTAACTACAGACGCATTCCAACTTTAGCTCAACAGGAACACCTAACGACTACAATTGAACCCTCTCACAACCAGTGCTCATCACACCACTTCGGCAAGTGATCCGATAACATTACAAACCACCACTGTGCACGTAATTAAACTCTCACAAAAACTGTAAAACT
>WFAB01002035.1:7500-21950 GCA_018977245.1 Lethenteron camtschaticum
CCGGCGCTAAAAGGCACAAATGCGAGCGGTGTCCGTACACCACGGATCGCACTGGAAACATGAATCAGCACCTGAGAACTCACACGGGCGAAAGGCCATTCAAGTGCACCGTGTGTGTGAAGGCATTTTCTTCCTCACAAAATCTTAAAATTCATCAGAGAACACACACAGGGGAGAAGCCATTCATGTGCACTGCGTGTGGGAAGGCATTTGCCTATTCAAACTACCTTCAAATTCTCTTCAAGTGCACAAACTCTTCAATATCATCAGAGAACACACACAGGGGAGAAGCCATTCATGTGCACTGTGTGTGGGAAGGCATTTGCCTCTTCAAACTCTTCAATTCANCAGAGAATACACACAGGGAGAAGCCATTCACCTGCATGTGTGGGAAGGCATTTGCCCGTTCAAACTATCTTCTAGTTCACAAGAGAACGCACACAGGTGAGAAGCCCTTCAGTGCACGTGTGTGGGAAGGGTTTTATTTCGTCAGGAAGACGACGATGCATGAGAAGATCCACAAGGGAGTGTGAAATCGACTCGTGAAGGTCAAAGTTCAGCTGCCATGAGCCCATCATCTCTCATAAAACAAGAACAGGAAGACTACGACGACTTCGCCACGTGGCCGGAGTGACGTGAAGCGTGAAGAAGGGACGACCGTGAAACGTGAGGGTCAGGAAGCTTCTCCAGGCACTTGTTAATGTCATCGCAGCATCCCAATGCAGTATTCTCAACACAAATATCTCGAGACTCGAGGCTATTCCGGCAAAATTATTCACGTTATTCTCGTATGATTATTGTAATCCTCATGTGTGTATATTGAACTTCTTTCGCACAGTACGTAGCCAACCTTGCTATACATCCTAAATAGAATAGGCATCCTATGCAGAGACCGGTGCCTGCCAATAAATGTGTAATTTCCGCCCTCGAGGTCCTTCGATTGCGATGAGAACCGTCAAGTGTGTATTTGACAATGGTGACACTTTGATTTCTGTTAAGGAATCAAAACCCGCTTGCGACCTCTGGCACATGTACAAGTGTCAACGTTGTGAACTTGACACGTCACGGTTGAACCAGCGGACATTGTTTTTCTATTGGAGGAGCCACAATGGTGTGGACCACTCCCTAAGGCCTCTTGTCGCTCATCTCGCCACTTGTCCAAGCTCCCCCCAAGCCTCAATTCAAGGAGCGACGGAGCGAGCTTCAACGAGGGACCCTTCGCTAGAATGCGACGTCACTGCCTGCCTGGAATGAGCTGATGGATGGGCTCTGATGTGTCATTGACTTTTGCCTCGGTGTGAACAAGAGTTGCCCCCCACTGACCCCCATGGGCAGGACTGCCCGACACTCCGGCAGCTGCCGTGTCCAGCCCAGGTTTTGCCCCGGGACGGTGAGGATCATTGATCCATGATCATCATCATCATCATCCTCGCCGTCCGGATTGTAATCGTTGATACGATCGGTAGATTCCCATCGTCGTCACCGTCATCGCGTTTCCATTCGTCACTGCTGATGTTACGTAACCGACGCATTTACACGTGTGTCCTCAACAGCGCTTCGTGAGCAATAATCGCCAATGCAATTGTAGGTTGACAACATGCTGTATCGGGTTGTGTATCGTTCTGCTTGCAAAAGAGTAATAATGTTTAGCATTTAGCATGAATACGTTGGCTATTATTAACATTGGAGAAAATGGCTTGAACATTTTTGAAAATCTCTGCTGTGATCGTTAAAGTTTGAAAAAAAAATTTGTAAAATGTTTTTGCATTTCAGGGTTTATTTGGATGGGTGCTACAGTGCAAACAAGTCTGTGCTGGTTGGGAGACATAATGTCAAAGTTTTGGCCACGGGGGTTTGTTCAAATAGTTTTTGTTAAATATTTTATTTACGTGAAATTTCTTGTATTTGGTTTGTCCCACAGTGCAAACACAAATGCAATTTGCACGAGGTCACGTGGCCTGCTTGTTACACTATGACCCACTAGTTAGAGTTTTATTTTAGAAAAAAAGTTTCGTTGTATTTTATATTTTTTTACAAATAAACATTACGACTGTTTAGAATTATGACGGTTAACCGAAGTGGTTTTCGTCGCTCGTAACCGTTGTATTTGCTACTTACAGCTGCAACATTATTTTGTCTTCGCGTGGGTTGACCGTCTGATTACGTGGTGCAGAATTTGTCTTGAAAGGGGGGAAAAGTCAATCGACAATTTTTAAACAAACCAACAATATCAATTGCACCTCAAAGCAATGGCATATGCACCATAAACTCTTCCTGAGATTCGGAATCTGCGTCTCCTAAATTCTAGAAATATCAAATGATACAGCAACCCAGGTTTGATAGCTTGGGTTACGGTGTACATTCTAATTTGTTCTTGGGGTGGCCAATTTGATCGTCCGTATTTACGTATTTGCAGCAATATATCTCAAGCAGCCATGGCTTGGTTAAGTAACACTGGTCAACAACAAAACAAACTTGTTTTCTGGCCTGGACTTTTGCAGCTGTTCTAGACTAATTTGCGATTCCAAATCTGATCTCAGATTTGCTCATCACATCTCATTTTATGCTATCGGCATACCCATTTTCATTGATTTTACCCGAAGTTAACTCTGTCACTTATGATTGCAAGTTGTTGCGAGTCAGTGACTGCTTTAGTGTTAAAATATGTGCTGTATTTTTAGCAGTGTGTTGATAATATCATTTTATGTAGATATCCACATTATTTAATATTTTTCTTCCGCAGTTTTTATTGAAAATGCAATATTTGATATCTCAAAAACCTCACGTGATAGACAAAAACTGGAATCAGCACCCCAAAATTACCTTAAAACCTTTTCGATTAAGCTTTCGTGACTGCAGGGATTCATCTTCTTGGTTCTTTCGGTAAAGTCACGTAGAAGGGAAATAAAAAAAAACATAATAAAATACAATCTCACGACGTTATATATATGCTTTTATGAATAAAGTGTATTAACATACCTTATCATTACATAAAAAAAATACAATTCTCACGACGTTTCGGCCACAACCCTGCAGCGTCTGAATGAACCAAGCTTGGCANCATATTGCTGCCAAGCTGGTGGTGTTCATTCAGACGCTGTCTTTCCGACAGACCTGTTCTTCACCTGAGGACGGCTGCTTGCGTTGTGGCCGAAACGTCGTGAGAATTGTATATTTATTGTTATATATTTTTTTATTATGTAATAAATAAGGTATGTAATACACTTCATTCATAAATTGCATAGAGACAGTCTCCATGTATATATTGTTTTACTTGCCCATCTGCCTACGACATAAACGTACGAATTGTCCCTCTGACAACGCACGGCAGATGGGCACTTGCCCAGAGAGACGGCGCAGTCCTGACACACGACGAGATGCCCGCACGGCACGAACACAACGGACACGTCCTTGTCCATGCACACCTTGCACGTGTGCTGTTCCTGTAGCCGCTTGAGCTCCTGTTCCAGCAGCAGCGCTACCACGGAGAGCACACAAGTACACACTTTCAGCTTTTCACAAACGATGGTTGATCATTAAGAGCCTACGTGCATATTAATGACGACGACTAATAGCAACTGTAAGTAACTTGGAATAATACCGACGATCCAATGACAGGGCTACATTGTTGGTAAATCAATTCTCGAGATTAATTACATAACCATCATAATGTATTTGTATAATCTTAATTTTGGAGCTTTCGTGACTGCAGGAATTATTCTTGGTTCTTTCGGTAAAGTCACGTATAAGGATAAAATAATAAATTAAATAATAGCATATCGACGTTTCGATTGCAACACAATCATCATCAGGTATAAAAGAAAAGACAAAATCTAACCAGAAAACTATGACAGACATATAAGCAGCAGTATCACAAAGAACAGAGAGAGAATTTTAGATTTGTTGCTATTTCTTTTATACGTGATGATTGCTTGTGTTGCAATAAAACGTCCATTATGCTATTATTCAATTTATTATTTTATCTTTAAACGTGACTTTACCGAAAGAACCAAAGAATGATTTATATTTCGGAATGGATATTTACATTCTTCATTTTTTAGTTCCTTTTTCTCAGCAGCAGCAGCAGGCACATTCTGTTGTTCTTTAAGATACATCCACACGGCACGTTCAAATAGGATCACAACCAGTCGCTAAAGCAGCCGAGTCTGGTTTTCAGTATGGTATATACACTGGTCAACACACNTTTTCTGGCATAAGGTATTCCAACGGCTGTAATGTAATTTTGGGGTGCTGATTCCAAATCTGGCATCAGTTTTGTCTATCACGTCAGGTTTTTGAGATATAAATATTGCATTTTCAATAAAACTGCAGAGAAAATATTAAATAATGTGGATATCTACATAAAATGATATTATAACACACTATCCTAAAAATACAGCACCAATTTTAACACTAAGCAGTCACTGACTCGCAACACTTGCAATCATAAGTGACAGAGTTAATTTCGGGTATCAATGAAAATGGGGTATGCCGATAACATAAAATGAGATGTGATGGAGCAAATTGAGATAGATTTGGAATCAGCACCCTGAATTAGTCTAGAACAGCTGCAAAAGTCCAGGCCAGAATTTTTGTTGACCAGTGTTATCTATAATACAATTATGCCTTGACATACCTATCTGATCAATCAAAAACACGACACCCGTTCGCCTGCTATGATGTGTACCACACAATGACTATCCGTATTTCCTCAATTTAATCAGCAACAAAATTACAGGCAAATGGAAATTGCAAGTTCAGTTTCTGTTGCTGGTATGTACCCTGAACGTAATTTGCGATTTCTTCGGGGATTCTTCTTCTGCATTAAGCAGGTCTTTGACGAGCTCAACGACAGAGCGTACGTCTCCCCTTAGTGAGGTAGCGAGTGCGCACAGAGATTCCACCACCGGTGCAAGGAAGCCCATCTCAAGCACACCCTTGACCACATCGCTCTTCATCAAGTCTCATCAGCGCAGCCGATGCCTGCACGCAAAGACGACGCTTGCAAAAACATGCAATTAGCGGATAAAAAAAAAACGACCAGACATTAAACGTGCACTTTGGATAAAGAGTTCAAATGTGTTGTAAGATAGCCTTGTGAGATGCACAAATGTCACATTTTGGCACAAATGAATATAAAAACATGAAAATCCTGTTGTGTAAAAAATATATCACCTTACCATTCACATCTTGTGCTGATGCATTCTGTGATCTCTGTCTGAATACCTCATCCTAAAAAATCAGGATCTTGTCAATTAAAAGCATTTAGATCACTGGTGTTACACAAATAAAAAATATATAAATGGTACAAGCCATGCTTTCTAAAAGTAAAATCACAACTTTGCCCGTTATTCTAGGCTCTATTTACAATGAAGCATATTGGTAACCAACCAAATATTGTATATTCTTACACTGAGTGATTTACCGCATTTCTGTTGCATGCTTAGTTTAATATTCTTGGTTCTTTCGGTAAAGTCACGTACAAGGGAAATAATAAAATAATAAAAATAAAACAATAACATTCTCACGGCGTTTCGGCCACAATGCAAGCAGCCGTCCTCAGGTGAAGAACAGGGCTGTCGGAAAGACAGCGTCCTAATGAACACTGCTAAGCTTGGCAGCGTATTTAAGCTGGGTGGGAGGAGGAGAGCGCCTTGACAAAGGAGTTTACATATCAACAGGCGAATTTAGCATGATGACAAATGCAGATATGGGGTGAGTCACTCCTGTGGAATGTGTAGGCGGTAGGGGGTCTCAAAGTCATATTATGCTCGTAGTGTATTATGTAGGATTAGCAGTAATAAAGGGAGGGAAGTTTTACTAAAGGTACTGCTTAGTTTAACTTTAGTCTATTTTGTTTAACAGCTGAGAACTCATTGGCCTAGGTCACCAAAATGACAAATGTAATCGCGTAAATGACATACATCGAAGCCAATAGAAATCAGAACAGAATGAATACATTGAAATCAGCGCAAAACAATGACACACCAAAAGCTTCAAAATAACAAACAGAATTCAGAGCAAACCCAATCACGTAAAAATTTTTTTTAAATACCGTATAAACATAAATCTACATCAACTACAAGAAACGAAAGTTGGCTCAGACAAATGTATTTTTACTACATTTAAGGCCAACGGGAACTGTGTTTTTAATGTAAGTACATTATATAATACTCAACAAAACAAGTGTACATTACCATAAGTTCTGACAACCGTGGATGCTGCATCATTATTTCATTAACGAAAGCTTCACCCTTCTGTTGTAAAAGAAATGCACATCTGTAGAGAACATAGCAGAGATGTCAGCAAAGCAGTCGGCATTTGCGATTCAACATCAAAGTGTGTTCACTTCAAGCCCCTCGTCAGCTCTGACAGCCATCGTGTTGCTCGAGTATGTGAAGTGTCTATCTGGTAATTGTTTTTTTACCCTTCTATCTGGCAACAAAACTGACACCTTTTTACAAGGAGTCATGTTTACATAGACCACAATACCTGCAGTCATAATGCAAAAAAAAAACACAACTCTGATAATGTGCACTGTCATTGAAGTTGATTGGTCCACACCCGAGACAGCTTTCCTTAGAGCCTAATCTCACATGGGTTGGACCAGATGACACCAAAAGGCGCACAACTCAAAGACAGAGTATGAGAGCTCGGGGTAAGCATTTACACCATTGGAACCTCATTTGCCAGTAGCAAAATATTATAATTGTTTTTTTAAAAAGTGTCAGTTTTGTTGCCAGATAGAAGGGTAAAAAAAACAATTATCATTTTTTACTGGCAAATTAGGTACAATGATGTCCATCTGGTACTGACGTCACCGCACAGCAGGTGACATTAGCAGGTGCCGAGTGCGTTACCTGGGAAACCACTTGCCATGTTCATACCAAGGGTTGTCTCCTCGTTCCCAGTTGCGTAAACCACCGTCACAGTGGAAGCACTTCACATTGTCTCCATCACCTAACCAACATACACACATGTTATTTCTGTACCAGAGGTCGCAACCGGGTACCCGATACCCGTACCCTACCCGATACCCGGCTACCCGCCGGGTACGGGTAGCCGTTTGCGACCCTGGTGCGGCCGGGTACGGGTACGGGTAGGACGTGAGTCACTGGTGAGTAACCGTTTGTCACTCATTTCCCAACGTCTTGTCTCTTCTCACGATTCAAGTTCCTAGAATCAACCCACCCGCGCCTGCTACATGGCTTCATCCCAGAGGTCGCAATCGGGTACCCATCCTCGTACCCTCCCCGATACCGGCCGGGTACGGGTAGCCGGGTATCGGGTAGGGTACCCGTTTGCGACCCTGGTGCGGCCGGGTACGGGTAAGGAATCAAAACCCATTTGCGACCTTTGGCGTGGGACCGCCAGCGGCGCCGTCCACAGGCGTGCCAGGGAGGACAGAACGACCGCCACCCGCTTCTTCTCCTCCCCCTTTCATCTTCTTCCTGGGAGGGGCGGCACCCGTTGGGCCATTTGACAGTCATCCCCGTGGTCCCCAGGAAGCAGAGGTCGCAAACGGGTTTTGATTCCTTACCCGTACCCGGCCGCACCAGGGTCGCAAATGGGTACCCATACCCTACCCGATACCCGGCTACCCGTACCCGGCCGGGTATCGGGAGGGTATGAGGACGGGTACCCGATTGCGACCTCTGGGATGAAGCCACGTTGCAGGCGCGGGTGGGTTGATTCTAGGAACTTGATTTGTGAGAAGAGACAAGACGTTGGGAAATGAGTGACAAACGGTGACTCACCAGTGACTCACGGCCTACCCGTACCCGTACCCGGCCGCACCAGGGTCACACACAGCCACCCGTACCCGGCCGGGTACGGGTAGCCGGGTATCGGGTAGGGTACGGGTATCGGGTACCCGGTTACGACCTCTGCCAGGAAGCCCATTCTTGCCCCGCCTGGGGGCTCGGCGACGAGGACCCGTTCCAAAACTGTTTGGTTCAAATAACCCGCCCCTTCCCATCGTCCTGTTTACTCCAACACCGTCTGGCGGGTAGTCGCAGACGCGAGCCGGGCCGTGGCTGTCGCTTGAACCGAGGTCCTTCCTGTGCTTACAGGCTGCGGCATGCTGACGGTCGTTTTGTATATTCCTGGGGGCCGGGTTATTGGCGTGCGTACGCGATTATTTTTTTATCGTTCCGGTTATTAATTGTTATTGTTAATTAGCTCGCGAGTGGGACGATGGTTGCTGCTGTTGTTGTGTTCATTGTCCTGCTACGCGAGGAGTGGAGGTCAGCCGGGACGGCTGTTTTTTTTCACAGGGGGGGGGGGTGATGTAATAACATGGAATGGGTCGCTACGGCGGGTAGCGCTGTTTGCTGGCAGGGAAGGGGGTCTTGACCTTTGGTTTAAAAAAAAAGGTTAGGACCACACATTTACACCTCACAGAGAATGCTCTTGCCATACCGGTGTAATAGAAGCCAGCAATTGCGAGTGAATGGGCAGCTACATTGGCAGTGGATGGCCAGGCCTGGTAGGTTGCAAGCCGGGCCACCATCAAATGCATTTTTGGATTTCTGGCCCGCGTCCTCGCCATAGGAGATGCAGAACGCGCACGGCTTTGAGTGTCCGGCAAAAATGAGGCCTGCTAGAAAAGCACCCGAAAAAGAACAGAATTACTCATCAAATGTAACGTTCTTCTTGACGTTCAGTACTTTTTGTCAAGAAATGTCATCTATATTCTTGGGCTTTTTCGGTAAAGTCACGTAGGTAAAATTTTTTAATTAAAATAAAAATCACGACGTTTCGGAGCAACACAAGCCTCCGTCTTCAGGTGGAACCGTCACAGCACGATAGCTGTATCAAGCGTGCTGTGACGGTTCCACCTGAAGACGGAGGCTTGTGTTGCCTCCGAAACGTCGTGATTTTTATTTTATTTTTTTACCTACGTGACTTTACCGAAAAAACCCAAGAATATGAATCATTGCAGTCACGAAAGCTTCAAATCTAGAAATGGCATCTAGATTCAACAAAGTACAGGGTGATCCCTTATAAAAACCCCACTACATAGTATGGAGAAATTCGTTTATCACTCTCCTCTGTAAGGTACGGAGGCATGGCTTTCACAATATTCACTGACCTGTTGGGAAAAGAGTTATAAAAATCAGTAGGGTGCCTATAAACACAAAGCAAGACATGCCCCAAATGTCGTGGTCATTTTGAAGGATAATGTAAAAGACATCCTGGGTAATGCAAAGTAAGGTATTGACCGTGCCCGGTGCCAATAAAAGTATTGAGATCTGGTTACACATGATTCAAGTGGCCATGGCAGCAATAAAGGCCACATACCTAATTACAAAATGCACCCTCAACGTATTGCTTTTAAGTACAGGAAAGAGAGTGCATCTTATAACGCAGAGAATATGGTTATAGGCAAACATCTTTAATTAATTGAGAAGCATCCATATAAATATGCTAAATTCCTCTTGATATGCAAATTATTTTGTCAAGGCGCTCTTCCCCCTCCAACCCAGCTTAAATATACGCTGCCAAGCCTGGTGGTGTTTCATTCAGACGCTGTCTTCCCGACAGACCTGTTCTTCACCTGAGGACGGCTGCTTGCGTTGTGGCCGAAACGTCGTGAGAATTATTTCATTATGTTTAATTTTTATTATTTTCCTTCCACGTGGTGACTTTACTGAAAGAACCAAGAAGAAGACATCCACAAGACCATTTAGCAACACCCACCTGGGCCTGAGCGAGTGGGATGTTACCGGTGTTGCTGCAGCCCATTACGAAAGCACAGGTGGAGAAATGTCGCTCGTGCTCCTTGACAGGGACATCTCCCTCCTCCCAGTGAGACATGACGCCGCAGCAATAGAAGCACCTCACCCGGTCGCTGGGACCCAAGTAGTACAGTCCGGCCCGTGCCAAGTCCGCCGGCCGGACAGGAGATGACTCTGGCCACGTGGAGAATGACAGCAGCCTGTTTGCTTCGACGCGCATCTCTGAATTCGATGGTGCCCCTGCCTCCACGTGTGGCAAGGAAGTTGGAGAGTTTTGCAGAGGTGGTTCGTTCAGAGAGTGATGATGGGTGATTTCGGATGCGTTGTTGGTAGCCGCCACCACATGTCTTGGTACAGATGCTCCAGTGGAGGTCTGAGCATCTGTAGCTTGTGCCAGCGACCGAGCAAATGTACAATTTGGAAAACTCTGCAAATGCTTTGCAATGGCCGAGTCACCTGACTTCCAATTACCGATCACTCCTTTGCACGAGAAGCATTCCACCTTGTCTTCCTTTCCAGTGTAGAAAAATCCAGCTTTGACCAGGTCCTGTATCAGTGGCTCTAAGTTTGATGGGCAATTGACAAACCGGCCAAGGCGATACATGCGTTTTGAAGGTCGTCGATGGAAAATGCCATGCCTCCTTTCTTCACTTTGAGAACTCCTAAACATGGAAAACAAGTAATTAAAACAGATATGATAATTGGTTTTTTACCCTTCTATCTGGCAACAAAACTGACACCTTTTTTACAAGGAGTCATGTTTGCATAGACCACAATACCTGCAGTCATAATGCAAACAAAAAACATAACTCTGATAATGTATGCACTGTCCTTGAAGTTGATTGGTCCACAAAAAATGTGCCTCGGTTCACGACCAATTCTCACGGACAGTCATTGAATTAAGGTCGTGAACCGAGGTATCCTTTAGCCTATTCACATACCTGCATTTCCCATATCCCCTCCCGATGCTGCTGTCCTGCATAATGCACATGCATTGTAGTACTAATCCATACCTGCATTTCCCATATCCCCTCCCTCTGATGCTGCTAATCCTGCATAATGCACGGGCATGAGTAGTACTATTCACATTCCTGCATTTTCCATAAATATGCTAAATTCCTCTTGATACAAATTCCTTTGTCAAGGCTCCAGCTTATATATCGCTCCAAGCTCGTGGCTGTTTCATTCACCTAGGACGGCTGCTTGCGTTGTGGCCGAAACNTCTGAGAATTATTTTATTATGTTTTATTTTTATTATCTTATTATTTCCCTTCTACGTGACTTTACCGAAAGAACCAAGAAGAAGAAAAATGTAAATACTCCATTCCAGAAGTTACACAAATACATTTATGATGGTTTGTTTAATCTCGAGATTGATATACCAACAGTGTAGCCCTGTCATTGGAAATGTCCCCACATGATCGTCGGTATTATTCCCCGTTTACTTTAAGTTTAACACGTGTGAGGCTTTCGCGAAATATTATTCTAACAACGTTGTTGGGTTTGATCGGTCTAAACCCAACAACGTTGATTATGAATATTAACAGTTGCTATTAGTCGTCGTCATATTAACATGCACAGCTCTTAATGTCAACGTCGTTTTTGAAAAGCTGAAAGTGTGTTAACTTGTGTGCTCTCCTTGAACCGTTGGAATACCTTATGCCAGACAAAGTGTGTTGACCAGTGTAATGTTGTCCATTGAGATTCTTGGCCAGTTTATAATGACGGATTTGCTGTGACCACAGGAAGAAGACAGAGGCAAACCATGTAATAGAACATGCTGGGAGCATATAAACACAGTTCATCGTCAGTGTTGAAATAAATGAAATAGCCCTGTGTCCTGACTTTTGAGCCACCCTGCATTTAAGTCGACGTTTCGGACAATGGCTTCACAGCAAGAGTGTCAGAGCAAGAGTGANAAGTTGGGACTGACTTACACACACACACAAACACACACACACACACAGACACAGCCACACACACACAGTCACACAGCCCACACAGTCACACACACAGACCTCACACACAGACATACACACACACTATACACACACAGTTACACANCACACACAACACACACACAGCCACACACAGTNACACACACNCACACACACACNGACCACACACACACANTCACCACANACTCACANCCACACAGTCACACACTCAACACACANCACACANACACACCCACACACAGACACAACAACTACACAGTCANNCACTACACAGTCACCACANCACACAAGTCACACACCACACAGTCACACACACCACNCACACACACACACTCCANACACANCACACCAACACCGTGNAGTCNAGCCCNCCCACTCATTCCANNTGTGCGANCCACCNAGGCCCNAACNCACTGCTTGATGCAGAAGNTCACCGTGNTANATCNTCCCCCCCCTCCCCCCGGGACTTGTTGNTGTGGTGNTGTTTCNGCTGNGTCTGNTGGTACANCTCCCAGCAGAGGNATATAGTCTCCCNTCTCGNCTCAGCGTCTATCNAGCGCNGAATCCCGNAGCTTATCTTGCCGCCNTGACCCCATTGTTCAGTGGGCACAGTCNTGGAAGACAGGCAGGTAGGATTCTGGNTTCTGNGTGGGAGTAGCGGTGAGTGTGTGGTNNTGTNGGTGGTCGGTGGTGGTGTGTGGTGNNTCGGGTGGTGGNGTGGTGGTGGTNTNGGTGGTGGTGNGTGTGTGNTGGTGNNTGGTGNTGGTGCGTGGTGNTGTGGTGCGTGAGNGNTGTGGTGNTGGTGGTGGTGAGTGGTGGTGGTGGTGGGTGGTCANNGNTGGTGAGTGAGTGGTGGTGGTGGNGAGTGAGTGGGGTGAGTAANTGNTGTGTGGTGATCGNTGGTGGTGGTGGTGGTNGGTGGTGGTGGTGATGGGTGGTGGTGAGGGGTGAGTGTGAGTGAGTNGGTGGTGGTGNGTGGGTGGTGGGGNTNGGTGGTGNGTGTGGTNGTGGGTGNTGGTGGGGTGTGGTNGTTGGGGGNTGTGGTGNTGGGGTGGTGGGGTGGTGGNGTGNGGTGGTGGGNTGNTGGTGGTGGTAGTGGTGGTGGTGGTGGTGGGGTGGTGGTGGTGGTGGTGGTGGTGGTGGCTGGTGGTGAGTGGGTGGTGGGGTGNGTGCGTNGGTGNGTGGGTGGTGGTGGTGGTTGNGGGGGTGGGGGGNTGGTGGTGGTGTTGTNGGTGTGTCGGGTGGTGTGNTGGTGGTGGTGTCGGGGGTGGGGGTGGTGNGTGNGTGTGTGGTGGTGGTGGTGCGTNGGTGGTGTGNGTGTGGGGTGNTGNTGTGGTGGTGNTGACGTNGGTGGGGGTGAGTGTAGTGGTGGTGGTAGGGTGGTGGTGGTNGGTGTGGTGGTGNTGGTGGTGGTNNNTGGTGGTNGTGNNTGGTGGTGGTGTGTGGTGGTNGGTNNTNGGTGGTAGTGGTGNNTGTGTNGGTGGTGNTNGGTCAGGNGNGTGGTGNTNGTGGGNGGTGGGAGTGCAAATGAGTGTGGTGGGGGGCGGTGGTGGTGGTGNGNGTTGGCATGTGNTGGTGGTGGTGTGGTGGTGGNGGTGGGCGTCGGGTGGGGTNGGTGGTNGGNGCGTGNTGTNGGTGCAGNGTGTGNNGGTNGGTNGTGGTGTCGTCAGGGTGGTGNGTNGAGNGNGTGGGTGGTGNNTGGTGNGGTGCCTCGTCTCCGGGTGGTGGTGTGTNGGGGTGGTNGGTGNGTGGGTGGNGGTGTAAGGNGGTGGTGGTGNNTNGGTGGTGAAGTGNTGTGTGGGTGGTAGTGGTGGGCGTGGTAGGGTNGGTGGTGNTNGGTGNGTGNTAGNGTGGNGAGGGCGGGTGAGCGGGTGGTGGTGGTGTGTGAGTGCTNTGGGTGGGTGCGCTNGGTGTGCGTGGTACAGNAGGGGTGTGGTNGGTGTNGTNGGTGNGNGGGCGNACAATNGGNGGCAGGGCGAGTNGNTGGGGGGTGGTGGTGNTNGGTGGTGNGTCGGCTGGTGAGAGGGTGGTGGTGGTGGGGTGNTGNGTNNCTGGTGGTGTGGAATGGGTNGGTNGTGTGNTGNNTNGGTGGTGGTAGGGTGGTGGCTGGTGGTGNTGGTGTGTGNTGGTGGTGTTNGGTGNGTNCACGNAGGGTGGNGGTGGTGGTGNGTTGGTGGTTGGGTNCGTTCGGGTGGTGNNGTGTGGGTGNGTGGTGTGGTGTGGGGTCGTGGTGTGTGGTGTGGTGACTCACTGNGTGNNGTNGGGNGGTGGTAGTGNGGGNGGCTGGTGNCGGTGGTNGGTGTGTATTGTAACGGGTGGTNGGTGGGCAGTGGTGNGTGGNGGTGTAGGGNGGTGGTGGGTGGTGNTGNGTGNNGTGNGTGGTTAATGGGTGTGNCGGTGNTGNGTGGGTTTGCGGTNGTGGTGGTGGGTTAGGGTGNGTGNTTGGGNGTGTGGTATGGTGNGTNGGTGGTNTNGGTGGTGGTGGTGGGGTNGTGGTGGTGGGTGGTTCGGGGGTGGTGGTNGGTGGGTGGGGNTNGTGTGTGTNGTGGNGGTGTATTTGCGGGTGNTGGTGNTNTANTCNGGTNGTGGGGGGNAGAGTGGTNGGTGNGCTGGGTGGGGGGTGGGTGGTGGTGNTGGGGTGGTGNGTNGTNGGGGGTGGTGGTGNGTGCCTGGACACTGGTGGGNTGGTGTTGAGTTGTGGTGGTNNGNCGTGGTGGTGGTGGTGGGTNGGNGAACGAAGAGGGTNGTNAGT
>WFAB01002035.1:21955-36955 GCA_018977245.1 Lethenteron camtschaticum
GGTGGTCGNGNGTGGNTGATGAGTGNGTGGTTNGGTGAGGTGTGGTGGGGGNCCGTGGTGGGTNGGTGTGGTGNGTNGGTGTGAGTGGGGTNTGTGGAGGGTAGCTGTGGTGGTGGTGGTGGTGTGTGTGGTGGTGNTGTGGTGGTGTGNTGGTGNGTNGGTNAGTGGGGCTNGTGGTAGTNGTNGTGGGTGNGGGTGNGTGGTAGGGTCAGTGTAGTNGGNTTGGTNGGGTGGTAGGGTNNGTGNGTGTGCAGTNAGCCTGAGGGNCAGCTGCAGTGNGTAGNGTGGTAGCATAGGGTNGGTNGTGTANTGTGGGGTNGTGNCGGTNGGTGTCCGNNNGGTNGTGTGNCTCCCCGGGTAGCCTCTACGTGGCTGGTGGTNAGTAGGGGGGGNNTAGGNGTGNGTNGGTCAGTNNGTGGTGGGTCCCCGGTGTAGTNGCNGGTGGNGTGNGTCGGGTGAGTTAGNGTNATCTTACGGGTNGGTGGATTGGTNGGTGGNGTGGGTGNGTGGTNCTGGGTGGTGNGTNGGTGGTGGTGGTGAGTGGTGGATGGGTGGGTNGGTGGTGNNTGGGTGGTGGGTGGTNGGTGNGTGGTGGTGGTGAGTGGTGGGTGAGTGNGTGCAGTGGTGAGTGGGTGNCCGTGGTGGTGGTGNGTGNTGGTNGGTGNTNGGTCGGGTGNGTGCGNGGNGNTAANTGGTGNGTGGTGNTGGTGGTGGTGGNGTNGGTGTGGTGGTNGTATATGGGGTGGTGNGTNCAGTGNCGTGGTGNNTACGGGTCCGGGTGGTGNGTGGGGGTGGNGGGTGTGNTGGTCTCCCCGAGTNGGTGGTGGTGNNTGGGGTNGGTNNTGGTGTGGTGGTGGTNGTGGGTGNGTGTGGTGNGTGNTTGNGTGNGTGANTGGTGGTGNGTGANTGGTGGTGNGTGGTGNGTGGTGNNTNGGTGGGGTCGTAGTNGTGAGTGGTGGGTGAGTGGTGGTGGTGCAGTGNTNGGTGAGTGGTGGTGGGTNGGTCGTAAACGGGTGGTNGGTGGTNGTGGTGNGTGCGCGGTGNGTGNGTGGTGGGGTNNNTGGTGGTGGTGNTGGTGGTGGTGAGTGGTGGTGAGTGCACAGTGGTNNGGGTGGTGAGTNGGTGATGAGTGGTNNGTGNGTGTAGTGGGTNGGTGGTGGTNGGTGGTGNGTGGTGNTGNGTCGNNCGGGTGGTGNGGTNGGTGAATGNGTCGGGTTGNTNGGTGGGTGGGTNGGTGGTGGGTGTACGTGGGTGGTGTGGGGGTGGGTGGGTNGGTGGTGGTANTGGTGGTGGTGAGTGGTNGGTGCCACCAGTGNGTGNGTGGTGAGTGGTGGTGGGGGGGTGAGTGGTGGTGGTGGTGGTAGGGTGCGTCGGGTGGTNGGAGTGANTGGTAGGGTGAGTGNTNGGTGTAGTACCGGGTGGTGTAGTGGTGNGTGGTGGTGGGGTGGTGGGTGAAGTNGGTGGTGNTGGTGGTGGAGNGNGGGATGATGGTGGTGNCCGTGGTGGTGGTGNGTGGTGNGTGANTGGTGGTGGTGNGTGGTGCCGTGGTGTAGTGNGTGGTGGTGGTGGTGGGTNGGGGTNNTGNNTGGTGNATGTGAGGGTGGTGAANTGNNGGTGGTGGTGNGTGTGGTGGGGTGGTGTGGTNGTGNGTGGTGNTGAGTGGGNTGTAGTGNNTGGTGGGTGGTGATCGNGTGGTGGGTGGTGGTGGGGTGGTGNTGGTGGTGNGTGCATGTGGTGNGTGGTGGTGGTGGTGGGTGGTGAGTGGTGGGTGGTGGGTGGTGGTGNGTGGTGGGTGGTGAGTGGTGNTNGGTGGTGGTGGTGGTGTGGNGTGTAGTGGTGGTGGTGAGTCGGTGGTGGGTGGTGNTNGGGGTNGGTGNTGGTGGGTGGTGGTGAGTGGTGGTGGTGGTGGTGGTGNGTNGGTGGTGGGTGAGTGGTGGTGAGTGAGTGAGTGGTGAGTGGTGGTGGGTGAGTGGTGTGGTGGTGGTGAGTGGTGGTACTGNTAGTGGTNGGTGGGTGAGTGGGTGGTGGTNNGTGAGTGAGTGANCGGGTGGTGAGTGNTGAGTCGAGTGGGTGGGTNGGTGAGTGGGTGGGTGGGTGGTGGTGGTGGTGGTGAGTGGTGGGTGGGTGTAGTGGTGGTGGTGAGTGAGTGGGTGAGTGAGTGAGTGAGCGGGTGAGTGGGTGGTGAGCGGGTGAGTGGGTGGTGAGTGGGTGGGTGGGTGAGTGTGGGTGAGTGGTGAGTGATTGATTGGGTGAGCGAGTGGTGAGTGGTGTGAGTGAGTGNCGTNGGTGGTGAGTGAGTGNGTGAGTGAGNGGTGAGCGGGCTTGGTGAGTCCGGGTGAGTGAGCTGAGTGAGTGGGCGGGTGAGTGAGTGAGCGNGTGGTGAGTGTGGGTNAGGAGTGGTGGTGAGGAGTGGGTGAGTGAGGAGCGGGTGGGTGGGTGGGTGGGTGAGTGAGTGAGTGAGTGGGTGAGTGAGTGAGTGAGTGGGTGGGTGGGTGAGTGGGTGAGTGAGTGGGCGGGTGAGTGAGTGAGTGATAAGTGAGTGGGTGANTGGGTGAGTGCAGTGAGTGGGTGAGTGGGCGGGTGAGTGGGCGAGTGAGTGTGGGTGAGTGGATGGGTGAGTGAGTGGGTGGGTGAGTGGGGGGTGAGTGAGTGGGGGAGTGANTGGGTGGGTGGGTGAGTGAGTGANTGGTGAGTGAGTGGTGGGTGAGTGGTGGGTGAGTGAGTGGTGAGTGAGCGGGTGAGTGAGTGGGCGGATGAGTGGGTGAGTGAGCGTGAGTGAGTGGGTGAGTAAGTGGGTGGGTGAGTGAGTGGGTGAGTGAGTGGGTGAGTGGGTGGGTGAGTGGTGAGTGGTGGGTGAGTGAGTGGTGGGTGAGCGGGTGAGTGGGTGAGTGAGTGGGGGAGTGAGTGGGTGAGTGAGTGGGTNGGTGAGTGAGTGGGTGGGTGAGTGGGTGGGTGAGTGAGTGGTGGTGAGCGGATGAGTGAGTGGGCGGGTGAGTGGGTGAGCGTGTGGGTGAGTAAGTGGGTGGGTGAATGAGATGGGGGGGGGGAGATGGGGGAGAGATAGGTGAGAGATGGGGGGGAGAGATGGGGGGGAGAGATGGGGGGGGAGATGGGGGGAGGGATGAGGGGAGAGAGATGGGGGGAGATGGGGGAGAGAGGAGAGAGTGTGGTGGAGAGGGAGGTGAGAGATGTGGGGTGGGGTGTTTATTAAAGTGACTTTTTAATTAACATACAGCTGTGTGTATCTGTGTGTGTGTATCTGTGTGTGTGTATCTGTGTGTGTGCGTGTGTATGTATCTGTGCGTGTATCTGTGTGTTCTGATGATGATGGCGATGGTTGTGACATCCAGAGAAGAGCCATGGAGAGGGAGTGAGGGGAGGAGCAGGAGGAGCAGCGAGGAGAGGACGCGGCAGGGAGGAGGCCCGAGAGATGCTGACCGCAGACGGGTCCAGTGGCGGAGAGAGGTTCCCGTGCAGAGGTCGGTGAGCGGACGGTGCCCAGCGGGAGTGACGTGGAGATGGCGGTGCCCGACGCGGAGAGACCCGGCAGGCCGCTGAATGCCACGGCGGGACGAGTGGCGGTNGGGAGAGAGAGGCTCGCGGCGGGCAGGAGGCCTGCGTGGGCCAGAGAGGCGGGCACGACGAGGCGGGCCGATCGGAGGGTCGGCGACTGGCGGACAAGGAACGATGCGATCGCGAGGGACGAGAGGTCGCTCGACAGGGAGTGGGAGGGCGATGGAGGCGACGAGGCGAGCGGCGGGAGGGCGAGAGAGGGCGGCCGGCGGGACGTGGAGGGGGGCGGCCCGAGGCGGCGGAGCGGAGACGATGGTTGCGGCGGATCGCCGAAGCCGTGGGCGCCGTGGGGCTGCCGGAAGGGTCGTGCCATAAGGGACCGGCGGGGAGAGAGAGGGCACTCGGACTTGTGGGGAGGATATTGCCAGCCAGGGAGGGGAGGGTGGAGAGGGGAGGAGGGGGTGGGAGAGGGGGGGGGGAGGGAGGGGAGGGAGGGGTGGAGAGGGGAGGGGAGGCAGAGGGGGTGGAGAGGGAGGGAGGGAGAGGGGTCTGTTGAGATTTTGGGGAGAATCATTCCGTTTAGGAACCGTGAGGGAGAGGGGTGGAGAGGGGAGGAGGAGGGAGTGGGAGAGGGGAGGAGGAGAGGGGTGGATAGGGGAGAGGGAGAGGGGTGGACAGGGAGGGAGAGGGANGGAGAGGGGTCTGTTGAGATTTTGGGGAGAATCGTTCCGTTTAGGAACCGTGAGGGAGAGGAGGGCAGGAGAGGGATGGAGGTAGAGAATGAGATGGACATCGGGTGATGAAAGGAAAGGGTGAGCGGGGGAGGCGGGGGTAGAAATGAAGGAGAGAGGAGAGGGTGGGATGTGTGAGAGGAACGGAGCGAGGTGGCTGTGGTGCACTGCAGGTTCACTTCCCTCACTTTAGTTGTGATGATGATGATGGGCTGAGTCATGACCCCAATCAGGGATTGAACCTGGCCCCCTTTCCCACTGAGCCACGTTGCCGGGGGTTCATCGCTAACTGCTCGTTCACCGTTGGTTCTTCACGGGCGATCATATTTAATATTTTGACTTGAAGAGGATTGGTCATTCGTTTGCCGAACACGACGATTGTGCGTGTATGCGCCATGTGCTGACGCGTCGCGAGAATCGTAATTTGAGAGTTAATTTACAAACTGTACTCGATGTGGGATGTTCAATGTATTACTTCATGTTCATTGTAAAAAAAAAATTGTTTGATCATTTCCACCGCCCTCTGCGGGACATCGATTGCTCAAACCCGAAAGCGAGATAGACACAGACAGGGAGACAGAGAGAGAGACACAGAGAGACAGAGAGACGATGTTGATGATGGTGAAGATGGTGTTAATATTGATGTTGATGATGTTTTGGATGTTGTTAATGATGTTGATGATAGAGTTGATGCAAGGTAAATCAACACCCGTTCATAATAAAAAAATCATCCACCCACCACTACCGCTGTTGCTTGTTGCCTGCTCCTGGTGGTGCGATTCCAACCTTCTGCAGTCCGATCCAGAAATTGCCATTGGCCTGCGAGAATGCCGAGGCGAGTGGGTCGGAGTTGAACACCCGGTCAGCCTATCCCTTGGACAATCATTTCATGCGCACTTGATATCGGTGTGCGACTCAAGTCTCCGTTTGTCCATTCGAGTATTCACTTTATCACAAACTCTTAGCTTAGTGCAGTACAACGTCTTGAGGTCCTTTACTCTGCAAGTGACTCGAAATATTAAGAAAAACGAAAAAAAAACCTTTCAGTGATACTTCATCTGCCTGACAAAGAACTGAACTCTTAATTAATCAGAGCTTTTGCAAATCTCAACTTATGGCTGATTGCGAGTACTACTCGGAGTCTGTCTGTGCAGGACTGACGAATGTGAAGTTTGTATACGGTACTGTAGGAATTTCGACCTTGTTTCATTAATTCTCTTAGACGTGTAATAAAAGACTCTGCCAGGTACTGCTGGTCTCCGCTTGTCTTTTGTTCAGGTTCTTCTCCGCACCCCCACTGGTCTCCTCCACGGACCAGCGTCGTCTCGCGCGCCCGCGCACGCTCTAACGCTCCTCCGTTAGCTCTCCACTCCCGCACTCCGCACACCGCTGGCCGACGGCGTGCTGAGGTCCTTCGGCCACGTGGCCGATGGCGCGGATCTCTTCTCACCACCCAGCGTGGCTCAGACTCTTAACTTCCCCGACTGCCCGATCTCTTCCGGGCTCCCACTTATATCCATTCCCCCACGTGACCCTGACTCCTCCCCTTCCGGATCGTCAGATCCGGCCTTCCCATACTGCCCCGCTGGCTCCGCCCCATTCACCTCGCCTCCCATTGGAGCTGCCGAGGTGAACGGTGGCCCCTCCCACACGCCCCGCAGACCAGGCTCCGCCCCCAATACCCCGGTCCGTGTGATTGGACCAGAGCCCAGCAACAACCCCATTGACGCTCGCGCTACAGATGCATCAAAAGCTCAAAGTTGCTGCCAATTTCACGCCTCTCGACGATTCGTGGGGCCAGCCTGAGGTCACCTTTGCTTCTGGCTCCACGGACCTCCTGGCACTTAATGTCATCAACCCCCCGAGCATTCTCCCTCTGGAGGTCATCCCAAAAACTTGTGTACATACAGGGCCACTGAATTGCCCCTTGGAATGTTTTCCAACTCATTAGAGCGAGCCCCCAGATGTGCTGTGTTTGTGTGTAGGATGTCACAAAGCGGTCTCTATAAGGGCCTCGATGCACGTGGGTTTATGACGTCACAAAGCAGCCATGAGGCCGTCCCACAGCGCGACAACGCGGTTTCCNCCCCCCCCCCCCCCACCGAAATCTTTGGCCTTTCGCGGTGTGCGCACACACGCAGTTTTGGCTTTCCTGGACTCGCTGACGATGTGCCCAAATCAGTCGAGCGCCATTATCTTTTCATCGGCTGCGTAACGCTGTGTGGAAGCCACCTGGTCTCTCGCTCCGCACGAAGCTCCAGGTCTTCTCGGCCACGGTAATTCCCTCCCTTCTCTACGCTTGCGAAACGTGCACCCCCTAATGGAGCATCTTCGCCGGTTAGAAACATTTAGGCTGGCCTGCTAACGATCCATCCTGGGTTTAACCACATATGTGTGTGTGTGTCTAAGTCGATGTGTTTCTATGTGTGTGGGTCAATGTCTGTGCGTAAGTTCATGTGTGTGTCATCTCAGTCATCTCGGTCAGTCGACCCGTGGCACCTGCTGGGTCTGCCCCGTGACCTCCTGCCAGCGGGCGTTCGACACTTCACGTGGCCTCAAGGTGCACTTGGCCTGGCACAAGCGTCGTGGTGACGTCACCGCCACTTAGTGGCGAATGGCGGTTGTTGTTGTTGTGTGTGTGTCTTTTTCGCCGAGCAAAGCTGGGTACTTACCGCCAGTATTTATTTAAAGTTTCGCATTTTGATGTGACGTCACATTTCTCACCCCCCCCCTCGTCACGCATCGTCACAGATGTCTGACCCCCACCCCCACGTGCGTGACGTCATTTATGGGCGGTCAGCAGCAGGACAGAAGGGGAGGGCGAGTGAGGAAGCCGGAAGTTCGCCCCCCCGGAATCGATGGGAATCGACAACGGTAATCGATGAGAATCGAACATCCGATTCGTGGTGACGACATCGCCCGGCGACCATTGCCAAGATGGCAGCACCCAGGTAGGAGGTTGTTGTTGTGGTTGTTGTTGTTGNTGTTGTTGTGGTGTGGTGTTGTTGTGTTTGTTGTTGTTGTGGTGGGTTGNTGTGGTTGTTGTGTGGTGTGGTTGTTGTGTGGTGGTGGTTGTTGTTGTGTGGTTGTTGTTGTGGTGGTTGTTGTGTGGGTTGTGTGGTGTGTTGTTGTGTGGTTGTGTTGTTGTNTGGTGGTGNTNTGGTTGTTGTGTTGTGTGTGGTGNTTGTTGTGTGTGTGGTTGTTGNTTGTGTTGTTGTTGTGTGGTGTTGTGTGGTGTGTTGTTGTTGTTGTGTGGTGGTGTTGTTTTGACGATGTTGACGATGATGGTGATGATGTGATGATGTGGTGTGATGATGGTGATGATGGTGTGATGATGGGTGTGACTGAGGTGGTGATGGTGGTGATGATGGTGATGATGGTGGTGATGATGGTGATGATGATGGTGATGATGGTGATTGACGATGATGGTGACGATGATGATGGTGATGATAATGCGGCTATTGACAGCAGGTGTTGGAGACTTAGCTGGGTCATGCAGAGATAATGAGCTCAACTAAAACAATGCTTGTCCCAGCGGGTAAGGCTCACTGAGCAGCATCATAGCTCTTCCTCAGAAGCCACCTGGCCATCACAAATGATTGCCCACCAAAGTGGTTCATCATCGCGTGAACATTTGTAGCAGAAGCAAATAATCTCAACTCGTGTGTTTCTAAACGTGGAGGGAAAAACTGGAGGACCAGGAGACAAAATCCACGCGACCACGGGAGGAGAGATACGCAAACTCCAAACATACATTGGCAGGCATCGTCAGGGTCGGGATCGAACCCACGACCTCCTGCACACCTGGCGAGGTAGTCAACATCTCCCAGCCACACACAAACATACATTGGCAGGATCGTCAGGGTCGGATCGAACCCACGACCTCCTGCACACCTGGCGAGGTAGTCAACATCTCCCAGCCACACACAAACATACATTGGCAGGCATCGTCAGGGTCGGATCGAACCCACGACCTCCTGCACACCTGGCGAGGTAATCAACATCTCCCAGCCACACACAAACATACATTGGCAGGCATCGTCAGGGTCGGGATCGAACCCACGACCTCCTGCACACCAGGCGAGGTAGTCAACATCTCCCAGCCACACACAAACATAATTGGCAGGCATCGTCAGGGTCGGGATTAACCCACGACCTCCTGCACACCAGGCGAGGTAGTCAACATCTCCCAGCCCACACAAACATACATTGCAGCATCGTAGGGTCGGGATTGAACACGATCCTGCACACCACGATAGTCAACACTAGCCACACACAAACATACATTAGGCACGTCAGGGTGGATCGAACCCACGACCTCCTGCACACCTGGCGATAATCAACANCTCCCAGCCACACACAAACATACATTGCAGGGATCGTCAGGGTCGGGATCGAACCCACNACTCCTGCACATCTAGGCGAGGTAGTCAACACTCCCAGCCACACACAAACATACATTGGCAGGCANCNTAGTCTCGAACCCACGATCCTGCACACTGCGATAGTCAACAGGATAATGCTATAATCGATGGTAATCAATAATCGATGGTAATTGATTATTACACGATTATCCATTGCGCTATTCATCCCACAGAGACCTCGCCAAGACGGTGCCCGGTACACTATACACTACACTATTATACTATACACTACTGTACACTATGCACTACACTACTATAGACTACACTATACACTACACTATATACACTATACACTACACTATGTACACTATACACTACTACACTATACACTACACTATACACTACTATACACTATACACTACACTATACACTACACTACTACACTATACACTACACATTATACTATACACTACTGTACACTACACTACACTACTATACACTACACTATACACTACACTACTATACACTACTCTCCACACACTATACACTACACTATACACTACACTACTATACACATTGTACACATATACACACTATACACTACACNATACACTACACTACTACACTACACTATACACTACCATACACTATCTCCTACACACTATACACTACACACTATACACTACACTACATATTATACACTACTGTACACTATACACTACACTACTATACACTACACTACTACACTACACTATACACTGTCTATACACTACACTATACACTACTATACACTACACTATGCACTACACTATACAATACACTACACTATACACTACACTATACATACANATACACTATACACTACACTACTNCACTATACACTACACTATACACTNCACTACTACACTACTACACTATACANTACACTACACNANACACTACACTACTACACTACACTATACACTACACCACTATACACTACATATATTACTATACACTACACTCATACACTACACTATACACTACACTACTACACTATACACTACTATACACTACACTATACACTACACTACTATATACTAAACTACTAAACGCTATACTCGTAACTCATTGGCGCGTCGTTTACGTGACGAACCTTCCTGGCTGTGTCGGCCGGTGGAGGGTCACCACGCAACATTTATACTTCACGCGATCTGACCTCGTGACCTTCATTACGAGTCGTGCATCAATGTAACCGCAGAAGTCCTCTTCAAGGCGAGCATCTCTTCACGGTCGATGGCGGCAGCTTTGCCAGTTGCACCCCCCCCCCCCCCCCCTGATGTCTGTTGACCTATCTTGTGTGTCACCCCAAGTCCCAAGCCTTCGACCGTGGCAGAATGGTCGCGGCTGAGACGACTCGTGCTGACGAGATGAATCGTCGTTGTCAACGCGTGCCANGAATCTCCTCCAGGTGGGTCTCCAACTATACACTACACTATACACTACACTATACACTACACTATACACTACACTATACACTACACTATACACTACNCTACTATACACTACACTATACACTACACTATACACNNCACTATACATACACTACTATACACTACACTATACACTACTATACACTACACTACACTACNTTATACACTACNCACTATACACTACATTATACACTACATTATACACTACACNACTATACACTACTACTACATTATACACTACACTACTACTATACACTACTACNATACACTACACTACTATACACTACATACNATACTACACTATACACTACATTATACACACTATACTATACACTACANTATACACTATACAATTATACACTACATTATACACTACATTATACACTNCTATACACTACTATACACTACATTATACACTACNCTNCATTATACACTACACTATTATTATACACTACTACTTATAATANCTACACTACACTATACACTACTATACACTACTATACACTACAATACACTACACTACTACACTACTACACTACTATACACTACTACTATACACTACTATTATACACTACNTACTATACACTACACTATACACTACACTATACACTACACATTATACACTATACACTACACTACTATACACTACACTACTATACACTACTATACACTACATTATACACACNATACACTACACTACACTATACACTACATTCTACAATACACTACTATACACTACNTTATACACNACTACNCTACTTCACTACTATACACTATACACATACTACACTACACTACNTTATACACACANTATAACTACACTATACACTATATACACTACACNATACACTACACTACACTACACTTACACTACACTAACTATACAANACTATACACTACAATACACTACATATACATACTATACACTACACNATACACATTATACACTACATTATACACTACNCTACTATACACTACAATACACATAAATAACTACATACACTACATACACTACAATACACTACTACATACACTACATTATACACTACAATACACTACACTATACACTACACTATACACTACATATACACTACTATACACACTCTATACACTACACTATACTACACTACTATACACAACTATACACTACACTAATACATATACACACTACTATACACTACAACACTACACTACACTACTATACACAACTATACACTACACACACTACAATACTACAATAACTACTATNCACTACTATACACTACACTACTATACACTACTATACACTACACTACACACNACACTATACACAAACTATATACTATACACTACACATACACTACTATACACTATATACACTNCTACTAACACTACACTACANTATACACCACTTATACACTACAACTACACTATACACTACACTATACACTATAACTNTACACTACACTATACACTAACCTACATAACACTACTATACACTACACTATACACTACACTATACACTACACTATACACTACTATACACTACACTATACACTACTATACACTACTATNCACTACACTATACACTACGCGTGCCAGGAATCTCCTCCAGGTGGTCTCCAACAGCCCAGAGGCAGCCAGGTTCTGGTGGTGGTGGTGGTGTGCTGCTGCTGCTGTTGTTGTTGTTTTGCTGCTGTTGTTGCAAATTCTCAGGAATGTTTAAGTTGTTTTGAAGTGTAGTGTATAGTGTAGTGTATAGTGAGTGTATAGTAGTGTATAGTAGTGTAGTGTATAGTGTAGTGAGTAGTGTATAGTTATAGTGTAGTAGTAGTAGTGTAGTAGTGTATAGTAGTNTAGTGTATAGTAGTGTAGTGTATGTGTGTGTAGTGAGTGTATAGTGTAGTGTATAGTGTAGTGTATAGTAGTGTAGTGATAGTGTAGTGGAGTGTAGTGTATAGTAGTGTAGTGCTATAGTAGTGTAGTGTATAGTGTAGTGTGTAGTGTATAGTGTAGTGTATAGTGTAGTGTGTAGTGTATAGTAGTGTATAGTGTAGTGTATAGTAGTGTATAGTGTAGTGTATAGTGTATAGTAGTGTAGTGTATAGTGTAGTGTATACCCGCTCCCGTGGCCACCCCCCACCACCCCCCCCCCCCCGGCAGGTCGAGGAGCGAACCGCCCATTGGCGGCCGAGCTGATGAGGCGGCTGGTGCTGATGCAGCTGAAACAGCTGATGGAGCTGCGGAGGAGGAGGCTGGAACTGGAGCTGGGGCGGGTGAAGATAAAGCTGGTGAGCGAGTGAGTGAGTGAGCGAGTGAGAGCGAGTGAGTGAGTGAGCGAGTGAGAGTGAGAGCAAGTGAGAGAGAGTGAGAGAGCGAGAGAGTGAGCGAGTGAGAGCGAGTGAGTGAGCGAGTGAGAGCGAGTGAGTGAGTGAGCGAGTGGGAGCGAGTGAGTGAGTGAGCGAGTGAGCGAGTGAGTGAGTGAGCGAGTGAGCGAGTGAGTGAGAGAGCGATTGTGAGAGCGAGTGAGTGAGAGCGAGAGCGAGTGAGTGAGTGAGCGAGTGAGTGANTGAGCGAGTGAGTGAGTGAGCAAGTGAGTGAGTGAGCGAGTGAATGAGAGAGCGAGTGTGAGAGCGAGTGAGTGAGAGTGAGAGAGGAGAGTGAGCGAGTGAGAGGTGAGCGAGAGAGTGAGAGAGAGTGAGCGAGTGAGAATGAGGGAGCGAGTGANAGAGTGAGCGANTGAGAGCGCGAGTGAGTGAGTGCGAGTGAGCGAGTGAGAGCGAGTGAGTGAGTGAGCGAGTGAGAGAGAGCGAGAGAGAGAGAGCGAGTGAGAGCGAGTGAGTGTGAGAGAGAGAGAGCGAGTGAGTGAGCGAGTGCGAGTGAGTGTGAGTGAGAGAGTGAGCGAGTGAGTGAGTGAGCGAGTGAGTGTGAGAGCGAGAGAGAGCGAGAGTGAGCGAGTGAGAGCGAGTGAGCGAGTGAGTGAGAGAGTGAGCGAGTGAGCGAGTGTGAGTGAGCGAGTGAGTGTGAGAGCGAGAGAGAGCGAGTGAGTGAGTGAGCGAGTGAGAGCGAGTGAGTGTGAGAGCGAGAGTGAGCGAGTNAGAGAGTGAGCGAGTGAGTGAGAGAGTGAGCGAGTGAGCGAGTGTGAGTGAGCGAGTNAGAGAGTGAGCGAGTGTGAGCGAGTGAGTGAGTGAGCNAGAGAGCGAGAGAGAGAGAGCGAGTGAGAGCGAGTGAGTGTGAGAGCGAGAGAGAGCGAGTGTGAGCGAGTGAGAGCGAGTGAGCGAGTGAGTGAGAGAGTGAGCGAGTGAGCGAGTGAGTGAGTGAGCGAGTGAGTGAGAGCGAGAGAGAGCGAGTGAGTGAGTGAGCGANAGAGCGAGTGGAGTGAGTGAGTGAGCGAGAGAGAGTGAGAGTGAGAGAGAGCGAGTNAGAGGAGAGCGAGTGAGTGAGACAGTGAGTGAGAGAGTGAGAGCGAGTGAGAGCAAGTGAGAGAGAGTGAGCGAGTGAGAGAGTGAGGAGTGAGAGGAGAGTGAGTGGCGAGTGAGAGAGAGCNAGAAGAAGAGCGAGTGAGAGCGAGTGAGTGTGATGAGCGAGTGAGAGAGAGCGAGAGAGAGAGAGCGAGTGGGAGCGAGTGAGTGAGTGAGCGAGTGAGCGAGTGGGAGCGAGTGAGTGAGTGAGCGATGAGAGAGAGCGAGAAAGAGAGCGAGGAGTGATGTGAGCGAGTGGAGCGAGTGAGAGCGAGTGAGTGAGAGAGAGTGAGCGAGTGAGAGTGAGTGAGTNAGAGAGTGAGAGAGAGAGAGTGAGAGTGAGAGTGAGTGAGTGAGTGAGTGAGAGTGAGTGAGAGAGAGTGAGCGAGTGAGTGAGTGAGCGAGTGAGAGTGAGAGCAAGTGGAGAGAGTAGAGAGCGAGAGAGTGAGCGAGTGAGAGCGAGTGAGTGTGAGAGTGAGAGAGAGAGTGAGAGAGAGTGAGCGAGTGAGAGAGTGAGTGAGTGAGAGAGTGAGAGAGAGTGAGCGAGTGAGAGTGAGTGAGTGAGAGAGAGAGAGTGAGCGAGTGAGAGTGAGTGAGTGAGAGAGTGCGAGAGAGTGAGTGAGAGAGCGAGTGAGTGTGAGAGTGAGAGAGAGTGAGAGAGAGTGAGCGAGTGAGAGAGTGAGTGAGTGAGAGAGTGAGAGAGNGAGCGAGTGAGAGTGAGTGAGTGAGAGAGCGAGTGTGAGCGAGAGAGTGGAGAGAGTGAGCGAGTGAGAGTGAGCGAGTGAGAGAGAGTGAGCGAGTGAGAGCGAGTGAGTGAGCGAGTGAGAGAGAGCGAGAGAGAGAGAGCGAGTGGGAGCGAGTGAGTGAGAGAGCGAGTGGAGCGAGTGAGTGAGAGAGCGAGTGGAGCGAGTGGTGAGAGAGCGAGTGTGACAGCGAGAGAGAGAGTGAGAGAGAGCGAGTGAGCGAGACTTTTTTTTACTTTTATAACTTTATTGCCTCCAGCGGCAATTGCGCTGGAGTGTTTCCAATGTATCAGAATACCAGCCTGTACGGCAACTTAAGAACTAAGCAGCGTCGGCTCCACATTCATCACACATCATCATCACACACACATCGCCACCGCCCCGCAGCCAGTGTCCGATGTGCTTGCCATTCCGGGCTCTCACACCCTTTGCCTGACAGAGCAGCCCCTCCACTCCCACACCCTCACCCTCCTCCTCGGCTGGCGACGGCGGCGGTGGTGCCGTCTTCGGCGCCACGGGGGGGAAAGGGGTAGTGGGGGGGGGATGGTGGCTGTTTTTGGACCTTACTCATCAAGGCCTTTAACCAATTGATTCCTGGCGGCTGTAATCAAACTTGCTCGGATCCTGGACCACACGACAGGCCGCACTCACGAAGTTCCCCCGCTGGGGAAGCTGTCCTGCACCCGGATGTTGCGCCTCCCGTACGACCATCTCAGGAAGCCGAGAAGGTGGTCGGG